>BQNB010041937.1:0-25367 GCA_026074375.1 Tanacetum coccineum
TTTTCCTCCTGAAGAGGAGGAAAACAATGAAGCAAAAGAGACAACTGTTAGTGAACACGCTCAACCAGCTCCCGCTCATGCTGAAAATTCTGAGTCTTAGGCAGTAGTTTGGGATTTGAGAAAGAGTTCTGGTAAAGGTAGTAGTTTTGGAAAAACTTATAAAACAAAAGAGGAAACTGATAGATTCCCCCAGCAACATGTCATTACTAGGAGGGAATGAGAACTTGTGGCTTTCAAATACTTTTCTTTCGCCCTTAGTAGAAAAAAGGTGAAATGAGTCAACAAGGTTAAAGAGTCCGGAGTACCGTATGATATTCTTGTTGAAGGTAAGGATAAAAGCCTAGAATATATATAGGTCAAATCAACTTCAGTAACAAAGGGTTTTATATAAGTATGAATGAATTGAAATTTGTTGTTGAAAAAAGTGAATATTTTATCATTGCACGCGTTGTTTTATCATATGGTAAATTGCTTATGATTACTACTTACTTATAGAGATCTATCAAAATTATTGTAGTCACGGCAGCTTCAGCTGGCTTTTCATCTGTTGAAGATGTATAATCACATCATAAATACACGCATGGATGCTAATGGTGGTTTGGATGCTTATGCGAAAATCCTGTTTGCTATAAAATACCTTGGACTTTTATAAAGCTTCTATTAAATCAAAAATGAAAAGGCACAGCGTACAACAAAAATATCAATCTAGTAGGTGAAAACCTCAATAACAAGTGCATAAAACTTGTAAAGTTTGAATTTATACATTTAAAAACGCTAGCGACAATGGAAACATCAAATTAAGAGGTAAAAAGTATACAAGACTAGTAAAGTTTGGATTTTTTACTAAAAAAGATGTACAAATCAAACTACCTTTATAAAGAAT
This sequence comes from Tanacetum coccineum, assembly GCA_026074375.1. Taxonomy (NCBI): domain Eukaryota; kingdom Viridiplantae; phylum Streptophyta; class Magnoliopsida; order Asterales; family Asteraceae; genus Tanacetum; species Tanacetum coccineum. Next base: position 884 of record BQNB010041937.1, read on the forward strand.
CTATTAAATCAACAATGAAAACGCACAACGTACAACAAAAATATCAATCTAGTAGGTGAAAAAACCTCATTAACAAGTGCATAAAAATTGTAAAGCTTGAATTTATACATTTAAAAAACGCTAGCGACAATAGAAACATCAAATTAAGAGGTAAAAAGTATACAAGACTTGTAATGTTTGGATTTTTTACTAAAAAAATGTACAAATCAAACTACCTTGGATTTTTATAAAGCTTCTATTAAATCAACAATGAAAATGAATAAGGTACAACAAAAATATTATATATACATTTAAAAACTCTAGTGCGACAAAGAAAATCAAAAATAAGTAGGTAACAAGTAAACAAGACAATTAAAGTTTGTGATTTTTTACTACTAAAAAAGAAGATGTACAAATCAACCTACCTTTATAAAAATAATATAAATCAACAATTTAAAACCGACACAACTAGACAACAAAAATATCAATCTAGTAGTAGAAAAAACTCATTAACAAGTGCATATAATTTGTAAAAGCTGAATTTATACATTTAACAACTCTAGCGACAATAGAAAACATCCAAAAATAATAGGTAAAAAAGTATACAAGACGTTGTAAAGTTTGGATTTTTTACTGAAAACAAAGTACAAATGCAAACTACCATGGATTTTTATAAATCTCTATTAAATCAACAAATGAAAAGGCAATAAGGTAACAACAAAAATATTAAGTCAACATGTGAAAAACCTTACAATAATAAGTTGCATGAAACATGTTAAAGTTTTAGATTTATACAATTAAAAAACGCTCATCGAGAATAGAAAACATCAAATTAGATGAAAAAAGTATAATAAGAACTTGTAATTATGGATTTTTATACTAAAAAAATGTAACAAACAACTACTAGAAAATTGACAACAAAGCATCAAATTGATAGGTAAAAACTTGCATTAAAAAAATACTTTTTCCTCTTGAGATCAAACTAGGCAGAAACGCACTCCGCACAAGTTTAAAGTTCGTATTTAGTAACAAAAAGAAATTAAATCCAATTCGTATTTAATATTTAAGAAATAATGACATCGTTTATATATAATTAAATTATAATATCAAAAAGAAAACTTACAATATATTTTGAAGAGAGTATATGAAGAACCTGAACAAAGTCGAACCTGAAATAGTGCAATAAAGAAGACCGAGTCACGTGTTGGACTCGCTTCACTTAAAACAATTCCATGTATAATAATCACGGTTGTTTCCCAAGGTACAACGATGATGGAGCAAGAGTACTGGTGGAATTGATAAATTGCCCGAAATTCTACTAGAATTCTTGTGAGATTGCTAAGATAGTTATGTGTTTTTAATGTCTTGTGGTGTGTTTGAAATGAGAGACTAACACTCAATTTATAAGAAAAAATTGATGGAAAAAAACTTGTCAGAATTAATTAACCAAATTAATTTTACTAATGGTTAGTTAAATTGGTGGTTACATTTGATAAAATAATTACTTTGTATGTAACTCTCATTAATATGTTTAATGACCATCAATTCCCATTAATATGTTTAATGACGATCAATTATCATTTTTCCTCATTCCAACTAGCTTCTTTGAGACTCGATATCTCATTCACATTAACTCTGTTTTGGACATATAATGGCTCGTTATAGAGCCTAAACATAATAATTATATTCACTAATAATTATCTATGTCCAAAGTTAGTGAAACTCATTTTTTCACGAAAATTTTCCAACACTAAGTACAACATGTCTCTCCTACCGGTACCACCCCAATGTTAATCACCACAACCCCACCTCCGACTCATTATACACCACCCGCACCATTAATTTCTTCAATCTTCATACACTCCCTCCTTGGGCCACGAAGAGCAAACACATACATGATTGCAGAAGGAGCGAAGAAACACATCATTCTTTCTGAACCGAATGTGTAGTAATCTTTCTTCCAGTACTAAATTTTGTTACGGGTATGTTTATTTGCATCATGAAAAATCTCAATCTATAAATGCCCTCAAAGTGATTGTAAATGAGGTTGAGAGGCAACTAGACAGAATAGTGAAAATTGTAACATTAGATAGAGGAGGTGAATATTAAGGCAAGTATGATGAATCTGGACAGTGTCTTGGTTAATACCTTAGATATGGTGTGTGTATGCTTGTATAATGATAGAAAATCAAGCTATGGATTTTGTTTGGCAAGGTTTTTGAGCCGTGAGCTATAAAGGAGACAAGAGAAAGGTTTTTGTGATTTTTGTTAAGTGTTTATGAAAGAAAGAGTGCATGCATGCTATTTATAGTGAAAATATCTAATTAACCTAACCATGGTCACTTTCTAACCCTTGCACAAGGTTAATTAGCCAAGTGGTTCATGGTGTAAGAGTTGGTTCCCTATGATCTTTCTTAACTTAGATATTTTTAGCAAGTTGATATCTCTTGGTCCTATCTTGAAAATTTCGGCCACATAGGCTCCCATGTGATGTTATATTGATTATTTTGGGTATTGGGTATAATCGTGGGTATTCGTTTAAGCGTAGTTAGGTTTTGGTGCTTCCGGGAATGCCGAAACGCGTTTTATCGCGAAACGTAAGCATTTTACGTAGCCAATAAAAATAAGATGAACAAAGTTATTAATTATCCTCATAATAATCATATAACACTTGCTTGATGTAAACATTTAATTGTTTAATGCCCGTTTACATTGAATGATCATTTTTAGCTTACGCGATTTAACGTAACGATTTCCATTAAAAACAAACGTGTACAATACTAAAAATAAATGGTGACTTTATTAACGTCGTACATTGTCCTAAAACACGGGGTGTTATACAACTTACCAACTTAAACAAGTGAACCAGCTCGAATATCATTAAGAAAACCTACAGGGGTTAGAAAATTAGCTATTCATGATGATTATACAGTTTAATTTCAAGAGACAAATTTTGATATTGGCATTGATAATGATCCTGTATTTTTTTCACAAGCCATAAAAAGTGAAAAGTCTGAAATGTGGATTGACGCTATGAAAGAAGAGTTGAAATTAATGGCTCAAAATAAAGTCTGAGATCTTGTAAACTTGCCAAAAGGTTCTAAACGAGTTGGTTGTAAATGGGTCTTTAAGACCAAACGGGCTCTAAAGGCAATGTTGAAATATATAAAGCTAACCTTCTAGCCAAAGGTTATACTGAGAAAAATGATGTTGATTATAATGAGACTTTTTTACCTATCTCAAAGAAGTATTCATTGAGAAAAGTATTTGAAAGCTACACGTTCTCCTTCCCTCTAAGTTATGACATGTTGTGGGGGAAATCTAGTAGTTTCCTCCTTTGCTTTAGTAACTCTTTCCCAAATCCACCAGTTCTAAACTATTGCCTCATACTCATAATTTATGGCATGAGCAGGTACTTCTTGAGCGGGCTCACCATCAGTTGTCTCTTTTGCTTCACTGTTTTCCTCCAAGGAAAACAGCGAAGCAAAAGAGATAACTGATGGTGAACCCGCTCAACAGGATCCCGCTCATGCCGAAAATTTTGAGTCTTAGGTAGTAGTTTGGGATTTGAGAAAGAGTTTTGGTAAAGGTAGTAGTTTGGGAAACATTTCTAAAGCAAAAGAGGAAACTGATAGATTTCCCCCGTAACATATCATAACTGGGAGGGAATGAGAACGTGTAGCTTTCAAATACTTTTCTTTCACCCTTAGTAGAAAAAAGGTAAAATGGGTCAATAAGGTTAAAGAGTCTGGAGTACCGTCTGATATTCTTGTTGAAGGTAAGGATAAAAGCCTAGAATATATATAGGTTAAATCAACTTCAGTAACAAAGAAAGGTTTTATATAAGCATCAAATTACCTAGAAAATTGATAACAAAGCATCAAATTGATAGGTAAAAACTTGCATTAAAAATATACTTTTTCCTCTTGAGATAAAACTAGGCAAAAACGCACTCCGCATAAGTTTTATAGTCGATTAAACGCACTCCGAATAAGAAATGAAGCAACGAATTAAACGCACTCCGCACAAGTTTTATTGTTTTGGGAATTTTAAGGTTGTCTCCACCTAAGGTTTGGGTGACTTTTTCATGACGGATTGTAGGTGTCACCAAGATTGTTTTACTTGGGTTTGAAAGTGTACCACTTGCCTCCTACTTCGTCGGTACGCGAGGACGCGTAATCAAAAAAAGCTTGCTCAGGATTTTCCATGCAGTACTGAGTGTCGTACGGATCATTATAGATCTCGCATGAAGAAGTGATTTTGTTCACTTGAACAGGTTGCTTAGGAGCAAGATGAGCTTCCACAAGCATTGGACTTGATTCTCGAGCTCAATGAGACGGTGGTCGGATGTACTCAGGACAACTTAAGGCAAAAAGATTGCCTTGACCAACTTAGCGAAGTTCCATGGGTCCTTCCAACTTTTGTTGTCATAGAGGGCAAGGTCCTCTAATTGTGCCCAGGATTCTTTGACATTTCTGTCACGAAGCTTACCACCGGCCGATTGATTGATGGTTCGTCTTGTGGCAAGATTGACTTGGTCATAAAATATTTGGACTTGGAGCAAAGATTAATGCTATGATGAGAGACTTTTTGGAGTAACTCCTTGAAACGAGTCCATGCTTCAGAGATAGACTCTCATTGTTGTTGTGAGAACATAAGGATGTCATTACCAAGTTTCACAGTCCTTCCCGGTGGAAATAAATAAGCAACGAAATGAGTAGTAAGATCCTCCCATGTAGAGATGGATCCTGCTGGAAGACGTTCAAGACAATTGCTAGCTTGATCGCATATGGAAATAGAAATAAACGCAGGCACATTCTTTACCTATTGTCACCGTTAAGGTCAAGTGAGTCCACTAGTTTTAGGAAATCCATAACGTGTTGGTTAGGATCCTTGGATCAAAGGCCGTAGAATGAGCATCCGTTTTGCACCGACCGGATGGTGTCAGATCGAAGAGGGACCACAGTGTTCCCTTCGGGGAGCTCAATATTCCTGTAGCCCTCGTGGCTAGGTTTGGAGTAATCTCCAAGAGTACGAATATGATTTTCGTCTCCCATGGAGGTCAGCGAAAATAGATTGCGAAACAAATAACACAAAGAAAAGATAGACTACAAGAAAGCTAATATACTAAAAATAAAATTCTCACTTGATAGGAATCAAGCGAGTAGGCCTAAGTTAAATAATGGTCGAAACCTAACTATTCCTCAGAAGCGGCGCCAAAAACTTGATGCGGTTGTCGTTAGACTTCAACAAGAAGTTTTACAGCTCCTTAGGCAGTGCACCTAATCATTACAGTGTAGTATAGGCAAGACTCAGGGGTTGTTAACGTTCTCTAGGGGAATAGGTTAGGAGGCTCAAACAGAATATAACAGAGGTCTAATAGGTTGAGAGAATTTTTTTTGTGTGTTTTTATTTTATAAAAAGCAGGTAAAATCATGGTTTGAGAGGTTGGTTTGTATTTAATAATTAAACTAAATTATAATCTAAACTACTTTGGTGATAGCATATATGATAAATGAATGTATTTACTTAATCATGCACTACTCCTTAGGTTGCTTCTCCTAATCTTGTTGCTTTGTCACACTTGTGATGATCTGTGTAAGTATTTCCTAAATCATGAACGAATTACACGAACCCGCCGTCTATGTAATATTCCGTTAAGGCAACGCACAAGTAAGGTAGTATGAAGACTATTACAAGGCCTTTAAGAGTACATTACACGCAATTGAAATATCTTAAGAGGGATCAACCATATTAGGGGTAAGGTAGTATGAAGACAGTTATCGATGGTATCCTTTCTACACACTCGCGTTTCTCTAGACGTCTATGCTAATTTAATATCTTATGGCTAGTTTTCTAAAGCCTAACACGCACATCCATTACAAGAAGCAACATTAAAAGGATCTACAATCTATGTTTTACGCAATTATAAGTAAATACTAATAGATCTAGCCTTGCATGGCAAATTAATAAGAAGAACAATAATATAACACAAAACACATAGACATATTAAGGGATAAGGGATAAATGAACTTCACTTGATTAAATGATGCAGTTGAGGCTGTTACAAGAGGGTTTTGACAACCTAAAAATGAGCCTAAAGGCTGCTAAAATTGTTTTCTGAAGCTAGGGTTCGTCTCCTAAAAGTTACACCCCTTTAAAACTCTAAAAACGGATTTGTATATATAAGAAATCTAGCGTGACGGCGTCGCTTTATGTTCCCAACGTCGTCGTTCCGCAATGGCCTTCTAGGGTTTCTTTAAGTCAGATTCATTCTGACGTCGTCTAGAATTCCATGACGCCGTCCCTTGATAACTCTGATGCCGTCGCTTGTAATTAGTGACGTCGTCTCCACGCACTGTTTGCTTTTCTTCAAGATAGTTGGTGTAGAGTCGTAGTCTTGTCCGTTTCTTCTCCAGTTTAGCCCAAGTCATGTGTATTTCCTCTAAAATCCATCCAAATGCTAAAAACACAAAAACAAATGATTAAGCACATAATCTGGGCATATTTGCATGATTTAAGGGGTTAAATGACCCCGAAAAAATGTATAAATGACACCTCATCAGAACACCATTCTTGACTACAGCTAAGGTCATGATCAAGTTTGATAAAGGGATGATAACATTAAGATCTAGAAAGAGTAAGATAAGTTTCCATAGGATACCTGAACCCCACTATAGGATCAAGAAGGGAATTAAGAACGACATAGAGCCTATGGCCCCCACGATGACTGTCAATGGATTAGTTCTATAATAAGAGGAAAAGATCAAGCTTCATTAAGAAAACGAAATGAAGTTTGACCAATGGAGGAGTAAGATCTTCAATAATGAACAACTCGCGTCCTTGAAAAAAGAGTGTGAAGTGAAAGATATAGGAGGAGTTATCAGTAAGGCCGTTGTGGACTCCAAGTGCTAAACTTAAAATACTTCTTCATAAACAAAAGCGCTTTTTGTGAGGCAACCTAATATTTATTTTTCCTGCATTTAGGAGTGTCTTGTGTTTTAATTCTTTATTATTTATTCCATTATGTTTGAATCCTTTGTTATCATGCCTTGTTTTGTTTTTAACTTCATCTTATTGACAATAACAGGTATTTTGCATCAAATAAGGGTAGGGGAAAATCCGGTTTATAAGAACCAAATCAAACAAATAAAATAAATTATTTAGATTAATTCGGGTCAGTTTCGAGTCATATGATTGTAATGATTAATCTCATATTTTATGCAGTATTTACACAAGGAATAACTAATATAATAGCGTGCAGGAAATTTTTCAAGAAAAACGAAATTGAATTTTTCATAGTACGTGGAGACGGCGTCAGGATTATTCCTGACGGCGTCAGGATTATTCCTGATGGCGTCACGTCTCCAGGTCTATGAAAATTCGAACGTTTTCTATTATTTTTGAAAAATAATTTGTACAATGTCCAAAATTTGTAATTTTCTTATAAACCTGCAGAAACCTATGATTGTATCATCGCTTTCATCCTATCTTTACTGCTTTCATAGAGTTAACCCTAAAAGTTTCGTTGTATATATCATTATCCCGCCGATTTTACGCCAGGTGTAGTTGTCTTTTTCTTTGATTTACAGGTTATATTTGATGAGAAGAAGCTTGGAAGTTCTTATGAAGTTTCATTGGATGATTCTTGGAGGACGATTTAACCAGTTATCGCATGTTTCTTCTCCATTATTGAGCAAACCAAGGGAGTACTAGTTAGATTTACTTGTTATTTTCCCTTTATTTGTTTTACGGGTACATTCAAGAACATTAGGGACAATATTCAAAATAAGTGTAGTGGAAATAAGCCTTAGAAACTATTCCTTCAATTGCCATTTGCTTATTCCTTAAAATAATGTGTAATAAACCAAAACATAGCGTAAAAGGTATATTTAACCAAAATTTAAATTTTTTTATGACAGACACCGACGAAAATTGAGTATTAATAGCGTCTCATGGATAGGAAATTTTATGACTAGCACAAAAACCCTAAAAAATTCCACCTAAAAATGTGAGGTTCGCCTTTAGATCTATATGAATTCGGGTATCTATTGTTGATACCCAAGATAGTTTTACCTTTAGCTTGTTTGAGTTAAGGTTCGAATGCAGACATATGTGTCTATTCCGTTGTGACGGATGTGTATGTGTGATTTTGTCGCATTTTCTGGAACATTGGTATCGGTTTAAAACTATATGAGTGTACCGGTAGTATATCAAATTCTAGAACTTGTTTTTGTGATGCATCCCGAGACCGCATAGTGAGAATTAGGATTTGCTAAATGATAAGAGGCACTAGGATTAACCCATGTTATAGACATGTATTTGTTATTATGGTCACCTCGACCATATAACTATCCCAACCCTCCAAGCCTATCCTTTTCATGGTTCTTGTAATTTTCATGGTTAATCTGGACTGTTAATAAAGAACATTGTTTACACCCTTGAACCAATTATTACACCCAAATTGTCTTAGCCTTCTTTGTATGTACTCATTTTTAGTACATTATTGTGTTAACCCAAGTTAATTATTTAAGTACATAGTTGATAAGTCCTTATCCTTGTAAATACAGTTTTGGGACGATTAGAATTCATGGTAACTAAAAAAACAATTAACTAAGGGTTACATATGTTTTCACAATAATGCACTAAAAGTGAGTACATGGGGGTAGGCTAAGGCAATTTAGATGTAACATTTAGTGGGGTGTAAAGGAATGTTCTTCAATAATATTCTGTAATCCACTGAAAAATCAAGAGAACCGTGAAAAGACAGGGACAAAATGGTGTACTGGGGGTATCTTTCATTAAAAATGAGTGCAACAAAGGTGTGGGGTAATTACATGACTAATGAAATCAATGTAATTATAACAAACGTAGGCTAAAAAGAGAGGGTTAGTCCTAAGTGCCATCATCATGCGTTGTTCATATATAATTGATGCAATCTTGAAGAGACTAAGTGCAAGTTCTAGATAACATTACATGGGAAGACTATCACTCATGAAAAGAAATATAAGACTGATTATGAATGTGTTAGTCAACAAAGGATCAGAATTCTCACTGGTTTAATCCTTCAATTTCTAAGAGCTTATATAGTAAATACAATCCTTAATGAAACTATCATAGCCAGTGACAGCACATAATTGCAAAATGAAAGATATCTCTATCTGTCATACACCGTCCAATTCACATACATGAAACAATTTTGCCAAAATATTTATTTTTCTTTCTCTTCTAAGCAAAAAGGTAAATTAGGGAAGCTTGATATAAGGTTTTGATCTTCTATATGCAAAACTAAATCTACAAATGCAAACACTATGTACAATTCAAATCAACTAATTTAACCAAAGTTATAAATAAAGGAAGCGGGTTCACCTGATTAAGCAATTATGGTTTATCTTTAACTCGTACTTCTCACGTCCAAATGAGCACAAAACTTTTTAAATAATACGAACAAAAAATTTTAAAATTTCCATAATTTCGCATTTTTAACCCATTTTTAACCATAATTTCCAATTAAAATGTAGTAATACCCTATCCGTAACTTAAAGCAATGCATTGTCCCCAATGCAAACTTCAAGTTGAAATTTAGCTAAAAAATAATGATTTGAATAAATAAAATGACAATAAAACAAATTTCCAAAAACTCATTTTCGTAGGAATCACGGTTGCATTTAGCTATGCAACAAGCCTTTAAACCCCTTGGTAGGCCGAGTGGACGAGTTGTAGTCTCGTGAGGGTTTATAGTGAACACACCCACAACGTTCGACAAAATAAATAAAATGAAAAAAATAAAGAAAACAAGCATAGGTTCCCTCCTGAGTAGCGCTAAGTTTAACGAATTTAGCCAGACGAACTTACTTGTTATGCATCCAACGGTGGTTTGATTGAACATTTACCTTTTAAGTTACCAAGATATGATCGCGTTCTTCGAGTCCATGTCACGTTCCCATTTGTTAACACTTTTAAAACACCACCTTCTCTTACATGTGAAAAATGTCTATGCTTTGAAACGCGCACACTTTTCTTCCTTTTTCTTCATTTTAATGCAATGCGGGCATGTTTTTCTTGAGGTGTCTTACTTGTAACATTAACCAGCTTTGTAGAATTTGACACTTCTTAAAACTTTCTCTTTCCATGACACAAAGAGTGTCTTAATTCACGAACTCCAACTCGTGCTTTCCTATGAACTTCCTTAACAATGATATGGGTGAGTGTACTAAGTGAGGTCTCATCATACCATTCAATAACACACTTCTCTTCTTCTATAAATGACTTTTTTTCTTCTTCTTAGCATCCTTTAAATTTTAGTCATCCTCCCCAACTTGATTGGTCACTACTTTTGTCAATTAGGGTGGATTTAGATCGGTATAGGTGATTTCAAAATCTTACTCAATATAAGATACTAATTCTTCTAATGAATATAAGCACTCCTCTCCCTCTTTCGAAAAAACAAAGAAATCCTCATGATCTAGTAATCTTGTATCCATGATTGATGAAAAGATCGTTTCTTGAGAAATTGTGGAATGGTATGTTGTATTAGAATCCACAACATCCTCCCCAACTTGAGATGTGACCAGTATATGAAGAGGTTCTTCAAAAGGTGAAACATTGATGTTCCATTCTTCTCTATAATCTCCTATATCTATATTTGATTCAAAATCTGAATACATCATGATCGTATTGGAACATTCTTCTGCTTCTATGATATCTGCGCGATTAACCAAGTGACTAACTTGATGCGTAGTATTTTCATTTATCACTTGATGGTTGTTCCCTTGCCAAAGAGAGTGAATCACTTCATTAATGCGTTCTTTAGTGTTTCATTTTTAGCTTTTAATAATGGATGAAGCAAACCGATCAGTTGCTTCTTATTTTCTTCCGAGTTACACTTCATCTTCGTGTTGGACTTGTGGGAATCCATGTCACTCGATGGAAAATTGTCTGGAAAAGAGGGAGTACAAGAGGAAACCAATCGATCATTATCAAAGTCATATTGGGTATGAACCATCGTCATACACATTTGACTCTTACCCTTGTTCTACTTTGCGATATGTGTAAGATTCTATGTGGTGTAGGGAATACGAACATATGGACTATAATAACTCAAATTATTTCTATCTACCTCAAGAACTATCACATCAACAACCTTATCATATGATCAAGGGCAAAATATCAGTGAGAAAATAGATCGGCATTTAAAGTGGATAGATGAGCAAATCCAAGAAATGAAGCAACGAATGAACAACACATCTATTAGACAACAAGAGTCTTCTTTAATTTAACACATTGATGAAGTGATTCACTCTTTTTAGCACGGGAACAACCATCAAGTGATAAATGAAAATACTACGCATCAAGTTAGTCACTTGGTAAACCGCGTAGATATCATGGAAGCAGAAGAATGTTCTAATACGATCATGATGTATTCAGATTTTGAATCAAATATAGATATAGGAGATTATAGAGAAGAATGGAACATCAATGTTTCACCTTTTGAAGAACCTCTTCATATACCGGTCACATCTCAAGTTAGGGAGGATGTTGTGGATTCTAATACATTATACCATCCCATAATTTCTCAAGAACCGATCTTTTCATCAATCATGAATACAAAATTACTAGATCATGAGGGTTTCTTTATTTTTTCAAAAGATGAAGAGGAGTGCTTAGATTCATTAGAAGAATTAGTATCTTATATTGAGTAAGATTTGTAAATCACCTATACCGATCTAAATCCACCATAATTGCCAAAAGTAGTGACCAATCAAGTTGGGGAGGATGACTAAAATTTCAAAGATGCAAAAGAAGAAGAAAAGGTGACATTAGTAGAAGAAGAGCAGTGTGTTATTGAACGGTATGATGAGACCTCACTTAGTACACTCACCCATATCGTTGTTAAGGAAGTTCATAGGAAAGCACGAGTTAGAGTTTTTGAATTAAGACACTCTTTGTGTCATGGAAAGAGGAAGTTTCAAAAAGTGTCAAATTCTACAAAGCTGGTTAATGTTACCAGTAAGACACCTCGAGAACAACATGTCCGCATTGCATTAAACCAAAGAAAAAGGAAGAAAAGTGTACGCGTTTCAAAGCATAGACATTTTTCACATGTAAGAGGAGGTGGTGTTTTAAAAGTGTTAACAAATGGGAACGTAACATGGACCCGAAGAACGCGATCATATCTTGGTAACTCAAAAGGTAAATGTTCAATCAAACCACCATTGGATGCATAACAAGTACGTTCGTCTGGCTTAAGACGTGAAACTTAGCGCTACTCGGGAGGCAACCCGTGCTTGTTTTCTTTATTTTTTTCATTTTATTTATTTTGTCGAACGTTGTGGGAGTGTTCACTATAAACCCTCACGAGACTACAACTCGTCCACTCGGCCTACCAAGGGGTTTAAAGGCTTGTTGCATAGCTAAATGCAACTGTGATTCCTATGAAAAAGAGTTTTAGGAAATTTGTTTTATTGTCATTTTATATCTTCAAATCATTATTTTTTAACTAAATTTCAACTTGAAGTTTGCATTGGGGACAATGCATTGCTTTAAGTTACGGATAGGGTATTACTACATTTTAATTGGAAATTATGGTTAAAAATGGGTTAAAAATGCGAAATTATGGAAATTTTAAAATTTTTTGTTTGTATTATTTAAAAAGTTTTGTGCTCATTTGGACGTGAGAAGTACGAGTTAAAGATCTAACCATAATTGCTTAATCTGGTGAACCCGCATCCTTTATTTATAACTTTGGTTAAATTAGTTGATTTGAATTGTACATAGTGTTTGCATTTGTAGATTTAGTTTTGCATATAGAATATCAAAACCTTATATCAAGCTTCCCTAATTTACCTTTTTGCTTAGAAGAGAAAGAAAAATAAATATTTTGGGAAAATTGTTTCATGTATGTGAATTGGACGGTGTACGACACTTAGAGATATCTTTCATTTTGCAATTATGTGTTGTCACTGGCTACGATAGTTTCATTAAGGATTGTATTTACTGTATAAGCTCTTAGAAATTGAAGGATTAAACAAGTGAGAATTCTGAGCCTTTGTTGACTAACACATTCATAATCAGTCTTATATTTCTTTTCATGAGTGATAGTCTTCCCATGTAATGTGATCTAGAACTTGCACTTAGTCTCTTCAAGATTGCATCAATTATATATGAACAATGCATGATGATGGAACTTAGGATTAACCCTCACTTTTTTAGCCTACGTTTGTTATAATTACATTGATTTCATTGGTCATGTAATTACCCCACACCTTTGTTGCACTCATTTTTAATGCAAGATACTCCTAGTACACCATTTTGTGCATGTCTTTTCGCGGTTCTCTTGATTTTTTGGTGGATTTTAGAATATTATTGCAGAACATTCCTTTACACCCCAATAAATGTTGCACCCAAATCGCCTTAGCCTACCCTCATGTACTCACTTTTAGTGCATTATTGTGAAAACATATGTAACCCTTAGTTAATTGTTTATTTAGTTACAAGGTTGCTAAGCCGAGTCATTTATAGTATATACAGTTTTTGGATGATTAGGACTCATGGTTGTATTATTATTATTATTTGGAGAATTGGGGAAGAACATCAATTTATTACCCCCATGCGCGTTAATGTCTAAGTACTTCAAGTGTTGTAATCCTCTTAATTCGGGTTAATTGTAGAAATCCCTTGTATTATGATGTATTATTTCAGCAGATCAAAGATGGCAGGGTGAAAGTATATGAAAAAAAACATAGAAGAAAAAAAGAGGAAAAGAAAGAAAAGATATATATGGGCTGCCATCCTGCTTATGTTTAAGTCAAGAAAGTGTCGAGAAAAGCAAAGAAATAGTTTATTATAGAGTTTGTATCGTTATTTGTTATTCGTCGAGTCTTGGCTTAGATAATTAACTTGCCACAAGTAAAAATATCCCATGTATCTCCTTAAACCGTTTTCCTTACCCTACACCTTACGTTACAACCCGTTATAAGACCATCTGAGTTGTGAATATGTAATTTTGAATGAGACTATTTGCAAGCCTATGGAAAATCATCTCTTAAGGAATGATATTGAGTGGAACACATACCCCATTAAACACTTTGAGAGATGAGTGATTATCCTTGGGAGGGCCTTAAATTCTAAGTTGCTTTATTCTCAATGTCTATCGTTCACTATTAGTTGCATATGCTAGATACAATCTTTGTGCTTGTTATGTGCTTTTCAGATTCATATGCTTTAAATGATTATTGTTAAATTATTTTTAAATGCTTCCTCGGGACGAGTAAGAGGTAAGTTGGGGAGGTTTGATCGGTGCATATTATGTACACCTCAATATGCGTTAATTGCTTAATTATACATTGTTTTTATCCTTTTATATCAGCTACTTTGAGGTGTTTTATGATTATGTAGGTTATGCATGAAATAGAGCTAAAATGGCGACTTTATGAGCTAATGGTGAAAAGACATGGAAAGTGACAAGAATTCAAGTAAATTATCAAAAAGTTAAAGATTTGGACACGTGCAATGTTTTGGTCACAACTTCTTCGTTCGAGCTCCGTTTTAAGTGATTCAAAAGGCCACGAAAAGATAAAAAAAAATTTCTTTATTTTTATGTGATAGAATACCTGAAATTTTGGAGCTAAATCGTGGTTATATATGTTGGGAAGTGCACTTTGTGACTATTATACTTTATAGTCTATTTTAATTTTAATTTACACTTGACTAAGTTGATATTATTAATTAAAAAGAAGTGCAAGATGGTTATTGGGCTGTGATACAAGAGTGAAAGAAAGAAAAGCAGAAAGAAAATAAAGCCATGGGCTTTGCCTAGGCTATTTCGGACATGGAGCAAGAAAGAAAGGCAAAAATCCATGTTGGCCTTTTGACGTGAAGAGCACATCACAGAAACAAATATAAGGACATATATCATCTACACTTTTGGAGGAGAATATACAATTCGTCCTAGGCTTTACTCCCACAGATGACACAAGAAAAAAAGAAAAGAAAGAAACGAAGAGCAGATAGAGGGTCGGACACATCATCATGTCCGGCTAAATATCTCACGATCACGACCGGAACTAGGGTTTTGATGAGGTCGTAAACTTCACTAAGTTTTACAACTCCCTAGGCAGAGTACCTAACCGTTGTATTGTAGTAAGGCAACACTCGGGGTTGTTATCGTTCTACAGGGGAATAGGTTAGGAAGGTTCGAACATAATCTAACATAGGTCTATGGGTTTGAGAGAATATTCATTTTTTATTTTTATGTTTTTTGGAAAGCAGGTAAATATCATGGTTTAAGAGGTTGGTTTGTTTTTAACTAAATAAACTAATAATAAAAAAATAAATCTAAACTACTTTGGTGATAACTATATGATAAACGAACATATTTACTTAATCATGCATTACTCCCTAATTTGCTTCTCCTAATTCTGTTGCTTTGTCACACTCGTGTTGATCTGTGTAAGTATTTTCTAAGTCATGAACGAATTACACGAACCCGCAATCTACGTGATATTCCGTTAAGGCAATGCACAAGTAAGGTAGTATGAAGACTATTAAAAGGCCCCTAAAAGTATACCACATGCAATTAAAATACATTAAGAGGGATCAACCATATTAGGGGTAAGGTAGTATGAAGACTATTACCGATGGTATCCTTTCTACACACTCGCGTTTCCCTAGACGTCTATGCCAATTTAATATCTTATGGCTAGTTTTCTAAAGCCTAACGCGCATATCCATCACAAGAAGCAACATCAAAAGGATCTTCAACCTAAGTTTCATGCAATCATAAGTAAATACTAAAGGATTTAGCCTAGCATGTTAAACAAGGAAGAAGAACAAGATTTAATCAAACAACACATAGACATATTGAAAGATTAAAGGGATAGATGAACTTCACTTGATTAAAACATGTGTTCAAGGCTGATACAATAGGGTTTTAACACCATAAAAACGGCCTACACAGATGTTAAACTCGACTAATGATAATAGGCTTCATCTTCCAAAAGCTATACACAAAAACCCTAAAAACGGATTTGTATATATAGGAAAAAGAGGCGCAACGGCGTCGCTTTATGTTTTTAACGTCGTCGTACGACAAGGTCTTTTTGGGTTTCTTTAAGTTGGCTCATTCTGACGCCGTCCAAAAATCCAAGACGTCGTCCCTTTATAATTTTGACGTCGTCGCTTGTAATTGGCAATGTCGTCTCCACGCATTGTATGTTTTTCTTCAAAATAGTTGGTGTAGAATCGTAGTCTTGTCCGTTTCTTCTCTAATTGATTCCAAGTCACGTGTATTTCCTTCAAAAGCCATCCAAATGCTAAAAATACAAAAACAAATGATTAAGCACATAATCTGAGCATATTTACATGATTTATATAATCTGAGCATATTTACATGATTTATGAGGTTAAATGACCCCGAAAAAGTGTATAAAATAACACCTCATCAAATACCCCAACACTTGGGACTTGCTTGTCCTCAAGCAAATGGGCATTTCTATCTAGACAATAGCAATATTAGAGGCATTTAAGCTACTCTTTAAAGGCAATTTACAACACAACCTCCAAGACAATAGCACGGAAAGTATATACTAGCACCTTACATAAGTGTTTGGATTCTCTCTTTCACTCATGTGTATAATGAATTATAACAGTATAGGAAATAGAAAATTAACACTCATTACGTGTCATAACATACAAATTACCATAAGCTTGGTAAATGATCAAACCTCCACTGCTAGGCGCAAGTACTAGTCATTACTATTAAAGAGGGATTTTAAGAGTTGTGGGGTGTAGATGTATGATAACATTAACAGAAATAGAAATGGATGGGATATATATATATATATAGGGTGGCTCTTTGGGTGAATTTAGGGTGAAAGGGTTAGTTAATTACTTACAAGAATACACACTGATTGGGTTGCTAAGCCAAAGACTAGGACAAGATATACAATACTCTACAAAACTCTACATCAATCTCTTCGAGGTGACCATAATAATAAATACATGTCTATAACATGGGTTAATCCTAGTGCCTCTTATCATTTAGCAAATCTTAATTCTCATTATGCGGTCTCGGGATGCATCACAAAAACAAGTTCTAGAATTTGATATACTATCGGTACACTCATATAGTTTTAAACCAATACCAATGTTCCAGAAAATGCAACAAAATCACACATACACATCTGTCACGACGGAATAGACACATATGACTGCATTCAAACCTTAACTCGAACAAGCTAAAGGCAAAACTATCTTGGGTATCAACAATAGATACCCGAATTCATGAAGATCTAAAGGCGAACCTCACATTTTTAGATGGAATTTTTGAGAGTTTTTGTGCTAGTCATAAAATTCCTATCCTTGAGACTCTATTAATACTCAATTTTCGTCAGTGTGTGTCATAAAAAATTTAAAATTTTGGTTAAAATTACCTTTTACACTATGTTTTATTATATTACACATTATTTTAAGGAACAAGCAAATGGCAATTGAAGGAATAGTTTCTAAGGCTTATTTCCCCCTACACTTATTTTGAACATTGTCTCTAATGTTCTTGAAAGTACCCGTAAAACGAATAAAGGGAAAAAACAAGTAAATCTAACTAGTACTCCCCTGGTTTGCTCAATAATGGAGAAGAAACATGTGATAACTAGTTAAATCGTCCTCCAAGAATCATCCAATGAAACTTCCTAAGAACTTTCAAGCTTCTTCTCATCAAATATAACCTGTAAATCAAAGAAAAAGACAACTACACCTTGCGTAAAATCGGCGGGATAATGATATATACAACGAAACTTTTAGGGTTAACTCTATGAAAGTAGAAAAGATAGGATGAAAGCGATGATACAATCATAGGTTTCTGCAGGTTTATAAGAAAATTACAAATTTTGGATATTAAAGTTCGAATTTTCACAGACCTGGAGACGTGATGCCATCAGGAATAATCCTGACGCCGTCTCCACGAACTGTGAAAATTTCAATTTCAATTTTCTTGAAAAATTTCCTGCACGCTATTATACTAGTTATTCCTTGTGTAAAATATTGCATAAAACATGAGATTAATCATTACAATTATATGACTCGAAACTGACCCGAATTAATCTAAACAATATATTTTATATGTTTGATTTGGTTCTTATAAACCGGATTTTTTCCCCTACCCTTATTTGATGCAAAATACCTTTTATTGTCAATAAGACGAAGTTAAAAACAAAACAAATCATGATAACAAAGGATTCAAACATAATGGAATAAACAATAAAGAATTAAAACACAAGACACTCCTAAATTTGGGAAAAATAAATATTGGGTTGCCTCCCAAAAAGCGCTTTTGTTTATTAGAGAGTATTTAAGCTAGACTTTGAGTCACACGTCCTTACGTGACTCCTCCTATGTCTTTCACTTCGCACTCTTTTTTTAAGGACGCGGGTTATTCATTATTGAAGATCTTACTCCTCCATTGGTCAAACTTCATTTTGTTTTCTGGATGAAGCTTGATCTTTTCCTCCTATTCTAGAACTAATCTATTGACGGTCGTCATGGGGGCTATAGGCTCTATGTCGTTCTTAATTCCCTTCTCGATCCTATAGTAGGGTTTAGGTATCCTATGGAAACTTATCTTACTCTTTCCAGATCTTAATGTTATCGTCCCTTTTTCAAACTTGATTACAGCCTTAGCTGTAGTCAAAAATGTTGTTTTGATAAGGGGTCATTTAGTATATTTTTTCTAGGTCATTTAACCTCCTAAATCATGCAAATATGCCCAGATTATGTGCTTAATCATTTGTTTTTGTGTTTTTAGCATTTGGATGGCTTTTAGAGAAAATACACATGACTTGGGCTTAATTGGAGAAGAAACGGACAAGACTACGACTCTACACCAACTATCTTAAAGAAAAGCATACAGTGCGTGGAGACGGCGTTGCTAATTACAAGCGACGGCGTCAGAGTTATCAAGGGACGGCGTGATGGAATTCTAGACGGCGTCAGAATGAAGCCGACTTAAAGAAACCTTAGAAGACCCTTGCGGCACAACAGCGTTAGGAACATAAAGCGATGTCGTCACGCTTGATTTCTTATATATACAAATCCATTTTTAGGGTTTTAAGGGGGTGTAACTTTTAAGAGACGAACCCTAGTTTCAGAAGACGATTTTAGCAGCCTTTGGGCTCGTTTTTATTGTGTCAAAACTCTCTTGTAACAGCCTCAACAGCATTATTTAATCAATTTGTTGGGAATTATGTTTTCCTGACTTAGTACCGCTAGTTCAAAATAGTTAGTACTGATCGTTATAGTTAGTATTGATAGTTATAGTTAGTACCGTTAGTATTAGTTTGTACCACTAGTACAAATTAGTTAGTACCGTTTAAGAGATATGCATGAGATATGTTAGGAAAAGATATGCATTATCTTCATACGCGTTTTGTAAGTCGTTTAGGGTTTTTCCTTGGTATATAAAAGGAACTCTACGGCATTAGAGAAGATATATATCTCTCACAAAAAAAGCAATCTCATAGTTAGGAATCTGTAACCATTTTGGCAGATCAATATAAAAGTTTAGTTATTAATATTCATTGTTCTTCTTAGCATTATAAGTTAGTTTCCGCATAGCTTATAGTGTTTATAGTCATTGTTTCTCCTGTAGTTAGTGTGGAACTATCCATATTGGCTACAACCCTTAACAGGCTAGAAAGATCTATATTCAGTTTGGGATCTACACAATTGAAGTTCATTTATCCTTTATCACTTAATATGTCTCTGTGTTTTGTTTTATATTCTTGTTCTTCTTATTTATTTGCCATGCAAGGCTAGATCTATTAGTATTTACTTATAATTGCATAAAACTTAGATTGTAGATCCTTTTAATGTTGCTTCTTGTAATGGATGTGCGTGTTAGGCTTTAGAAAACTAGCCATAAGATATTAAATTAGCATAGACGTCTAGAGAAACGCGAGTGTGTAGAAAGGATACCATCGGTAACTGTCTTCATACTATCTTACCCCTAATATGGTTGATCCCTCTTAAGATATTCCAATTGCATGTAATGTAATCTTAGGGGCCTTGTAATAGTCTTCATACTACCTTACTTGTGCGTTGCCTTAACGGAATATTACATAGACAGCGGGTTCGTGTAATTCGTTTATGATTTAGGAAATACTTACACAGATCATCACAAGTGTGACAAAGAAACAGGATTAGGAGAAGCAATCTCAGGAGTTGTGCATGATTAAGTAAATACGTTCGTTTATCATATAAGTTATCACCAAAATTAGTTTAGATTATAATTTAGTTTAATTAGATAAAACAAACCAACATCTTAAACCATGATTTTACATGCTTTCTATAAAATAAAAATACAAAAAGAATCTTCTCTCAACCCCGTAGACCTTTGTTCGATCTTGATCGAGCCTTCCCAACCTATTCCCCTAGAGAACAATAACAACCCCCGAGTCTTGCCTATACTACACTGTAATGATTAGGTGCACTGCCTAGGTAGTTGTAAAACTTTTTGTTGAAGTATAACGACAACCGCATCAAGGCCCCTCCATTTTTTTGAAGCTTCTTCCCACCGACCCCTCCAATCATTCTGGCCTCATCGTCTGCCCACAAATCTCTTCGATGCCACCTCAACGCTTGGCCACAACTCTCTTCTATGCTGCCGTTCATGATGTGTGGCGTTGGTGACGTTGGTGAGCTTAGTTGGGTGGTTTGTTTTGCGGGTGTTTTGATTTGTTAGGGATTTTTTATTTCCAAAGGTTAGCTTATCTAAAGGAGCTAATGCTTATTGGCTTATCAAGATTTAGATATGATGTGTGATGATGGTGATTATACTTGGTATTATTGGGTATTTGATAACGCCTACTTTTACCGATTGTTTTTTGGGCTTAATAAGCTCCAAGTAAAGGAGATATTTTTTCTAAGAATTATGTTTTTAGGAGTTACGAATGTTATTGCAATTGGTATTGTATAGTACTTATCACCGGCTACTTTTGCTGGCTATTTTGGGGGTCTAATAAGCTTTGATAATTGGTGTTGTTGGGTATTTGTCAATTGCTACTTTTGCTGCCTCTTTTAAGTTATGAGCTTATTATAGCTTAAAAATGGAAAATGCTCTCATAACCTGAAAAATAAGTCTTAGAAAATGGGCTTATGGTATATAAGCCGAATCAAATAAGCTAATAAGCCGCAAAATAGGCAAAAATAAAGTAACATGCGTTGTTGTTATAAGTTGTTGATTGAGATTTAGGTTAGTGATTTGTGATGAGTTATTAGAGTGATTACTGCATTTGAAGCTAAGTATATTATGGGGAATCGTGTACTTTGGTAATCACAAAGAGCGACTCCTCTTTGTTTAAAGATATTAAGTTGTTGTTGACATTGTTGTTGTCGTTTTTGCTTAAAATAATTACTTGCATGGCCCCTATGAGGTGTCTACATGCTGTGATAACACCTACACTGGGATGAAAATGGCTAACAGTACTACCAAGTT
Source organism: Tanacetum coccineum (assembly GCA_026074375.1). NCBI lineage: Eukaryota > Viridiplantae > Streptophyta > Magnoliopsida > Asterales > Asteraceae > Tanacetum > Tanacetum coccineum. The sequence continues at coordinate 22,353 of BQNB010041937.1, forward strand.
ATATATCTCTTTAATTATAAGACGATGATGATAGGTTTATGTATTAAGACTTTTCGACAACGAGGATAAAAAAGACGGTTGTTTAAGCCAAACCAAGGTCATTCGTGGTTGCTCAGACGCGCCGTCGCTTAGATGCTAAAAAGAGTGAACTTATTTATTTGTTCACTTATTAAGGCGATGATGATACTTTTTTGCATTTGTATTTTTTATGCGTGTGGTTTACTATCACCCGTATCTTGGCGGGGCAACCAGAACCGTATTGTTGTTGCAGCCATGGCATGTGTTTGGTATACCTTCTATATTTGCATATATGAGCCTCGTTTAGCACTGTTTGCATACATTATTCTTCTACGTGTCAATTGCGTTACACGATGACATGAAAGAGAGAAGAGATCGACACCTATATCTTTGATGATCTTTTCAAACAAAGTATTATTACAGTCACAAATGTCTGGTGCCTTCGACATGCCAAAAATTTTGAATGCTTATACATGCTTATTACGCTTTCAATTGGTTTTTTATGAAAGCTTTTATGGCTGTAATGATTGTTGTAATCTCAGCGAGAAGTTCATACCCTAACTTGGTGAGGCAATGACCTGATAGCATAACATATGTGGCTATTGTGAAACCCGATCTCTTTGAATCCGTTGGGGAACTCGGATACTTCTATGACCTGGACACCATTTGCTGATCTGAGCCTAACTATTTATTGAGACCAATAGAAGTGGGTTTTTAGTAAAGCTATATGCTTTTTCAGTAAGGTGGACTAAACCTCCTATAAATATGCATATCACCAAGCGTGACAATTGCCGTATTAGTAGCAATTGTGCTATCAAAAAACCGCACTCTATGAAAATAACCTGCAAATCTAAACTCAATGCCAAACAACCAAAGCCAGGTATACAATTTGCAAACTTATTTAAATAATTATTAAGAAAAATAATCTCTTAATTTTTTCTCGCTGTAACATCCTTTTAATTGATTTCCATATACTTTACTATTGGTTTCAAGAAGAATTGCTTCTTAATCAGTTTGCTTGCTCGGAAAGGCCATATAAGATGATTTTGATCACCACCACCGAGTCGTCTTACGCACCAACCATGCTATTCTTCTGCATCACTCACACCTTCTATTAGCAGATACCGTAAGTACTAAAAAATCATTTATAATAATTTTTCCAGATCCAGAGGTGCTCTTCTTTATATAAATACCTTTGCCTGTAATTCTTAATTGTTTGTAATTTCTAAAAATACTTAGCTCCAACTGCATTTTAGCTTAACGAGGTTGTTCGTGAATCTTTTGACGTGCCATACAACAATATATATGCGTTTCATGTGGCACAAAATCCGATGCAACATAAATCTTGGTTAGATAATGGCTCTCAACTAGAGTATTAAGGGGTGTTTGGCTAAAAGATTATATTAGGCGTATATCAGCTTCTGATCAAAATGCATGAACCCGTGTTAGCATAAGGTCAAATTAGTAGTATTTGTGATCTTTCAGTGATGCCTATGTGGTAGATAGGGTGTTTAGGATTGTTAATAGCAAGTGTGTATGTCATTAAATACTACAATTTATCTGTGTGGGGTTTGTTAGTTCAAGACTACCATCTCTGGCAGGTTGAATGGGTAAGCAATACCCTTGAAACAAGTTTACCATTTGATACAAAAAAGAATCACCTTTTTATACTCTACACTAGCTAAAAGACCTGTGAAACTCACGAGTATTTTTAAGTAACGTCAAAAAAGTAGTAAATGATATTGCGTATTATAAAGTTATAAGGCAGAAAGAACCACATTTAGATAAAGAGACATAAAGTATACAATTGGTAATAATCAACCATACGTTACATGAAATACAATAGTCAAATAATCCAAAAAACAATAAAAATAAACCTCTTTAATCCTTTATTCTATCAATGTGAGGTACGTGTACATGTAGATGTGATCATAAATTGTGTAGTACTTTTTTGTAGATCACGTTGGTGGTGGTATTAGTGAGATTTTCGTCTTCGTCGCGAATAACCATCTTCAATGTTGTTTTGCTCTTAATGCGAAAGACGACTACATATAGTTATAACTATCCATGTGTATAAGCAGGTCGTGGAAAATACAAACCGACTTGCCCGAGTGATTGTCCCTGAGTTTGTTGATTGTCATCACGAAAGAGATGGACACGAGGAATTGATTCCTTACAATTTTTAATGGCAAACATTTATTAGAAGGTGATAGTTTCATCCTTGCGATAATCACTCATTTACCAAATGGCTTCCGTTGATTATAGTGGTGTTAATGCAACTTTCCATCAACCGATCCACACAAAGTCTTGTTCCATAGCACAAACCATTAAATTGGTCAATGTTATGTAGCAACATGATCGAAACACCCACTTTCAATTTAAGTTCATGGTTGGGCATACGAATTTCATACCATTAACGAAATCTATAGCGAGAACACGCCTTTGTTTAGACCCATACCCTTTTCTGACTTGCAAACACTGTCGTAACTGATATGGGTGACTTGTTCTTCTGAAATAACCGACACTGTTTGATCGTTTATGGTGTCGACAACCTATGCGTGAATAAAAGAAACTTAAAATTCCCTTGACATATCTATTATGCCTTTTAGATTTAGGTAGACGATTAACGTCTCATTGCGGATCATTTTACTTAATAAAAGTTCCATACATTTACTTCCTAACATGCCATGTTAGCTATGTTATGTAGGAAAGGGTTTAGAGATATAATTTGTGTCTTGTATTCCTCAAAACAATTGATACAATATATAGGAGTGTAAGAACTATTCTAGAATACGGGCTTGAGCCTAATACATAAAGACCATTAATTTGACTGACATAAATAACTTTGAATGACATAAATAACTTTGACTAATCATATATATATATGACTTTGACTAATCATGGACTAACACTCCTTCGCAGTTGGAGCGGGAGGACACCGGACGCTCAAACTGGTGCGAAACTCCTCAAACAACGCTGAAGGTAAGCCCTTAGTGA
>BQNB010041937.1:25928-38062 GCA_026074375.1 Tanacetum coccineum
CTCTCACAAGCACACACACTTACCACTGCCCTTGGGACTTTTCACCTGTCATGGATTGCACAATCAAATAGATAAGGCCCTTTTGGCCCAAGTGCTTATCAGCCCTTTTGGGCTTATTCCTGGCTTATTTATAAGCCGTGGTTTTTAGTTAGCATTTTTTATAGATTCAGTATAGTCTTAAGTATTTATTGAATTTTTTTCAGATTTTATTAAAATAGTTTACTATTTGTAATAATTTATTTTCTTTAAAACCTTAATTAATTCATAAAAAATAAAATAAAAATCAAAAAAATACAAATCTTTTTTTTAAAATTTTCTTTTATTGTATATTTTCTAGGAAAAATAAATTTACATATGTAGGGTCATTTTTGCAAAATTTTACTTTTTAAAGATCGAGATTCGTCCCCGTTCTTGTTTTGACTCGTTTTTTGTCTTAACTAACTCCGTTTTCGATCTAGTTTTTTTAAACTTCGTTTTTAGTCACTTAGAACCCATTTAAAGTAAAAATTCATTGTAGGGTTAAAATTGTAAAATTTAGGTTTTTAACCTCGCGTTTTTACATTTACGTCTACGTTTTAGCTTTAAATCATTCTAGCCTTTGTTTTTAGGTTTTCTTTAATCGTTTTTGCATTTTAATTAGAAAAACCAAATCCAAACCCTTTTCCATTCAAGCATTGATTGTCAATCCGTCATTCGATTTTCCATCGCACACCTCGTTGGGACATAACGACCCGGGAAATCAAACTTCCGGAAAGATATATATTTTATTTGTGAATTTTGACTTCTTGCCTTGGTCAAAGGCAATTGGTTTGGATTTGCCTATATATTATATATATGCTATTGAATGAATCATTACACTAAAATAAGCTAGGAAAACTGAATATGCCTCATATGAGCTTACAAGGCCCTATTTATAGAGGATTATGAAGGTCTTGGATCTTCAAACTGTGCTACTTCTGTGAGTGAGATGAGAGGGTGTGCTTCTTGTGTGAGGAGCTTCAAGTCTTCATCATAGCTATCAAATTTTCTTGGTCACCAAGTCTATCAATCTAAACCCTTAATTCTTTGTCTTTGTTTATCAACCAATAAGAACTCATGAGATTGCCAAGATGGTATTGGCTATTTGTGAAGTGGGGTTGAGGGATAGTGATGGGGTTTTGTTTGTTGGAGCAGGGGTCGAGGGAAAGTGACAGATGAATAGTAGCTTGGCGGGAAAAAGGGTTTAATTTTAGTAACGGGGTTAGTGTTAGGGACTAATGGTGAAATGAAAAAGGACTGGTGGTGAAAAGGAAATGGGACTAATGGGTCTAACGGGTGTTAGATGATTGCACCCAAATACATATATATAATATATAGTATAATAGGATATAATCAATAATAGTATAGTAGTATTTTCCGTCGGGTTCTAGAAAATCGCTTTTAACCAAAGCAATTATCAAAAACCTCCCGGGTCGTTTCCTCGGCGAGAAGTGAATGGAAATCTACGTTCAAGTTGTAAATCGAGCTTGATTATATTTAGTTTATTTGGGTAGTGGTTTTTAATTTACTATAGAATGGTGGAATGCATATGAGAAAAGGAAAACTAAACTTTTGGATTTAAACTATTTTTAAACTAATATTTAATTGTAAGGTTAAAATAATCGTCAAGATGATACTAAAATTGAATCCTAAATGTTATAAATGACGAATATGCCGTCTGCTAACATAACGTGAAATGTTCATTTGAAGTGGGGTTTAGGTTTATTTAACCTGAATTAATATCCTTCGAAAAACAAGTTTTAGTAGCGAATTAAATGTCAAGTAAGTAAAATATTTTCTAAAATAAATGACAAGTAAAGTAAAATGCTTTTTAAAAAAATAAATGACAAGTATTTAAAATGCATAAAAATAAATGACGGTAATGTAAAATGGAAAATTCAAATGGACTATTAATTTTTTAAATCTTTTTAAAACCCGCACTTAAATTCCAAATCACTAATCACTAATCACTTAGCAAGCACTAATGAACTACTCACTAATCATAACAAATAAACTAGCAACAATTATAAGATCAAACATAAACATTTTAAGCTAATAATTCTAAACTACAAGTATTAAAAAGGGGAAAAAGGGTAACCGAATGAAGAACTGCAATGATATAAAACTACCCGATCTTACAAACTTAATAAACAAATAAGTATATCACTTTAAAGCTTTTACTTCACTAATTAGCAAATAAAGGTGTCACCTTTATCTACTAATTACTTTCATAAAAACTATAAAAATCAAAACTTTATTTATTTATCAACCTTATAAGACCCTTAAGCTCCGGTCTTAGATGTAGAAGGATGGAATAAGACATGAAAAGTTAGAACAAAATAAGCTAATAAAAAGATGAAAACTTTAGATCTAAATCCACCCGAAACTAAGGTGTTCAAACAAGTGAACGCGGATCGGGTATTTTTAAGGAATAGATCTAAGAAAATAAGCCAAAAAGTAAACAACTTTAAGCAAACAAAAAAAGTAAATAAGCAATTTGAAAACTTTAACTACTAAAAAGCTTTTAGATCTACTAAACTAAATAATAAGCTCTCGAAATCAAGGGTGCTCAAGACTTAAAGAATAAGCCGAGTAGAAGACTCATGACACCCTTTTTAGCATTCGAATCGAGCATAAGAAAGAAATAAGCTAAATAAGAAAAGAAAATGAAAATAAGCAAAAGCTTATTTGGATAATATGAGCTTAGATCTAAATCAAATAAGCCAAAGGAATGCTTATTTGAAGTAAGAAATAAGCTAGGAGAAAACTAGAAGCAATAATAAGCCATAATTAGCTTAAAAAGAAAAGAAAAGAAAATAGAGGATTAGAAAAAGAATAAGCCATAAGACAATAAGCACTTCAATCTTCAAACCATCTTCATTAATAAGCTAAAAAAGTGGATTACAATAAGCTAAATAAGCTATAAAAGCTTTTACAATAAGCTAAATACTATACTATACTACTCCTAAAACTAACCTATACTACTAATTTTTAATAAACTAAATCTAACTCTAAATTCTCTCCCTACAACAGCTGATGCGTGCTCTTTATATAGCCCCAAGTAGGTGGGGGTATATTCGTCATTTCAGGTCTTCATCCAATGATATTGCTGGATCTAGGGGTATATTAGTCATTTTGACGCCCACCAACCTCCACATTATTGCCAATGATTGGCACACGCCTACCTAGGACTGACTGCTACAGTACCTCGGACTGACACACGCCAGTGCCACGTGTCATGCTCTGATTGGTCCAGCCGCCACCTGAACAGTACCTCGTACTGACGTGTCTGCCACCTCGGACTGCTACAGTACATCGTACCTGCACATCTAACACCAATCATTAGAAGCGCCACGTGTCACCACCTGAGTGGTGCCACGTGGCATTTTTACTGTTCACACCGTCGCCGGTCAACCTCCGGTCAACCGCCGCCGGACCACCGGTCAACGATGGTCAATGCCACGGACCACCGGTCAACGGCGGCGGTCAACGGTGGCGGACCACCGGTCAACCACCGTTGGACCACCGCCGGACCACCGGTCAACCACCGGTCAACGGTGGTTGACCGCCAGTCAAGGCGGGTCAACAGTTGGGCCGGGATCGGGCAAGAACAACGAAATCAGCGGGAAAGTAAAACTTCCCTACTTTGACAAAAACATTTTCAGCTACACCGGTTGGTTTGGAAATTGAACGGTCAGCTAATTCTAATTCCATTTTTGTTTCGGTTAGGCCTGAGAGTTGAAGCTTTTTCCAAATGGATAAAGGCATGAGATTGATACTAGCACCTAAATCGGCAAGGGCTAAGTAACTATCAAACTCTGAAAAGTCACATGGAATGAGAAATCGACCGGGGTCACCTAGCTTTTCGGGAAGCTTTTTAAGGACAACCGCACTACAATTTTCATTCAATGGTGTTTTGGTTAACTCAATTAACTTGTCTTTGTTATTAAGCATCTTTTTAAACATCGGAGCAAACTTTGGCATATGAATGAGAGCATCCGCGAAACTTAGCTCAAAGTGAAGATTACGGAAGATTTCCATAAACTTTGAAGCAAGGATATCATCCTTTTCACGAATCTTTTCTTTGTTGAGTCTCGATGGGTAAGGTAAATTAGGTTTGGTTTTGTTGGCAACGAAAGAAGGCTCTTTGATTGGTTCTTTGTCTTTGGTTTGTTCATGGACGAATTCCCTTCACACTAAACATTGCGGTCTCTCACGCAAGGTAAAAACAATAAATACCCAAAATCAATAACTTTATCCCTTTTAATTAAGACCCCCTCCACAATCAAACCAGGAACAGAAAAGGTCCATCAAAAGGTCCTAAAATCACTAATTCGCAAGCGACGACCCCGTTTTTTAACCACTTAGCAAATAATACTACGCTAAGAAAATAATTTTTATAAAATTTTATTTTAAAACGCTTAAAGAAGAGGAGTTACGTACATGCCTTGACTTTCACAATCCCCAAACTAAGCCTAAAACGAAATCACTGCTAAGTATAAGTATAGATGCTAACACTACTCATATTTGTAACTTGCAAACTTTAGTGACACCCTACAATTATTATTTTATTAGGTGAATGTGCTATTTCGAAATTTCAAACCACATGGCATCAACGTTATGCAAAAACTATGCTTCACGTTCCACCCCCGATGAAGATTGATTTGAAGGCGAGATCATCCCATGTAGCGGATTTTCAACTCGGCACATCCCCAAACCTCATCGGCTAAGTACCGAGCTTTTGACATCCTCACGGAGACTATAGCCGGGACTCCGGTACCTTCGGTTTCAAAATCGCTAAAGGTTTTCCCGTTTACACATATCCTTATTGAAAATCACAATCATAAACACGATTAGTCTTAGTCCACAGCATATTGAATTTAATTAAAAATAATCTTTCACTTACTAACAACATAAACTATTAAACCTCGGTCCTTTAGAAGGCTACAACATCGGCCACGCCTCCGACACGATGTAGCACAAATTTTCGACCTTTGATTATTATCATTATATTTTTTTTTTCATAATTTTTTTTTGCTATAATCATAATATATCACCGGTGCCTTTACCGAAGCCACATCGATAGTGAGGTCCGACAAGAGGTTATTCTACTTATTATGACACCGGCCCCCACCTTATATGAAGACTTCAACATCGGCCACGCCTCCGACAAGATGAAGTAATCTGGCGAAGATATTTATTCTACTTATTAATTTTTATTTATTTATTTGCAAAATTAATCGAAGAGAAATTACATTTTTAGAAAATTCAAATATAAATTTGAACTAAGACTAAATTTATTGATATCGACTACATTCTTTATTCAAAAATAGTTGATTTAAGTCTAATTTTCAAAGATAGCACGTATTATTAATCAAATTAGAAGCTTACGGGAGGAAAAGCGACAAATTACATACATGAGCTCTTAAGATTTCCAAATAATCCTTGTTTAGCATCCAACTTCTACTTAACACTATCATTTTTCGTTCTTTGCAAAATTTTAAAGTTTAGCCCAAACGGCAAAGTCTCGAAAGCTAAGGGGAAAGCTAGAGTTTTAAACTCGGTCAAATCAAAAGCTACCTAATTCTACGGGCCTACTTATTACTATATATTTATATTTTCATCATTTTTTTTTCAAAATAAAACAATAAAAATTTTAAAATTTTGGTCAAAACGGGGTTGCGCGGGACACAACAAGGCACAGGTATGATCACATTTCGATAGAAATCCCCCCACACTTAGAATGGAACATTGGCCTCAATGTTCAAAAATATCGGGTTTTACCCCCACACTTAGGAACGAAAAAGGCAAATGCAAAAAATTCCAAGTGTGAAAAGGGAAGCACAATAATATTCATGATCAGGATTAAGGATTCCAAAATAAGCAAAGATCGAAGACCGGACGATTGGAGGATTGAAAACGAGCACGGGTCTTCATGATCTTAAGGAATCCTGCAAGAACAGTACAGCAAACCAAGACGAAGCACGCCCCCACTCTAGGGCGAAAAATCACGCACTTATCTATTAATAAAATAAAATAAAAAGAAGAAAAGACAACGGTTGCCTCCCGATAAAGCGCTTATTTTTGTTAACCGATCTTGAGCCTGACATCGATCACCCCCACACTTGAGCTTATCAAGGAGGATAAAATGGAGATAAACGGGAGCATCGAAGTGAGAATGTCCCCCTCCAAAATCATCAATCGGGCTTTTAGAAAATCAAAAGTGATTTTGGGCGCGATGAGAATTAAAGAAAGAGAAGTGAATATACCAGATTGAACACTTTGTCCTCATGTCTTCTTGGATGAAAACGGAAAGCAAAAGGTCAAACACTGGACAAAGGTGGTTGGGTGGTGCAAAAAATCAGGCAAAAAGAAACATCCGTGTTCAAAATGTCACCCACCACTTTCTTAGTTACAACGCCCCAATCGGGTTCAAAATGAAAAGCAAATCTCAACATCCGGTGGTTCCGAATGAGGACAGGAAATAAAAAATAGATGGATCATCCAAATGAATCAAGAGAAAATGACTCATTTTTGGGAAGGGGATGGGAGTCACTGCTAAGCAATTCTTCAAGAAAACGAATATCCCCTTCCGAGTCATAGTCGTCGATCTCAATGCCCGGTGGCATCGAGTCATCGGAAGCAAGAAATAAGTCGATCTTCTCCATAAGAGAGTCACTATCCTCAACGGGGATAGGAGGTGGAAAGAGACTCGATTGTAGCATCAGAATATTCCGAATTAGATTCTTCCGGAGGTCGAGGAAGAGAAAATTCATCAAAAATAGAATCGATCTTTGTAGAATCAATCGAAGAGTCACGATTTAAGTAAAGAATCTAAACAGAACCATTCGGCGTTAAAGCAAGGTTTATCAATTCCCGGTGGAATTGGAATGTCAACATCTAAATCCTTTTGATTAGGAAGAATTTTCTCATTAGTAATAATTTCATCGTCAAGATCGTAAAGAGGATTGGAGAAATATTTAAATTCATCCTTTTGAATTTTCCTCTTCGGAAAAATGAATCATCATCAATAGAGAAATCGTTGTTTAGAATCGAAAAGGAAGGATTATCGATAAGTCAAAAAAATAAGATTCTGGTGATCATCATTTTAATGGCACATCACACTCACTTTCACCATCGGACAAATCCGCGGACTCACCTTTCGGTAGGGACAGGTCATCACACTAACTTGATTGTGTTAGCTGATCCGTTACCGGATAGTGTCGAGATGCCGTTCCTCCCATTATGAAAGTCGAAATGGGTAAGTCTGGTGTGATTGCGGAAGGCCTAAACATATACCATTCTTAACTTATTATTTATCATCATAAATGGAAGGCATCCAAAGCTGTTGAACGTTTAAAATCAAACCGTTTTTGATATATCCATCATCACAATCACCGACGAAAAAATAACGTCAGACTCCTCCTGGGATTGAATATAGATATTTAACAACTAATTCCCAGTGAACCTTTTTGGTGTGCAAGATGCTTATTCCCTATTTTTAAGAGTTAACGGTTTTTCCGCGTTGAAAAAGGAATACGTTTGGTAGAATTGTGAAATTTCATAAAGTCGGATCAATTCGAAACTTCTTGAAAACGAGTAAAAGCATGAGGAGATAGATTTTTTTCCTTTGAATAATTTAAGCAACTCCTTGAATTTTAATGTTAGCTTCTAACTCCGCGGCCTCCTTCTCTTTGGCGATTCGTTTCTCTTCTTCTTGCCTCGCGACTTCCTCGAAAATTCGTTTCTCTTCTTGAATTTTAATCATTTCTCGCAACATTTGCATCGTTTCCTCATGTACTCGATTTCGTTCCTTAATTTCCCGTTGTCGTTCTATCTCTTCGGCTTGCCGGCAAATCTCAATTTCGGAGGGTTGAGTACATTGATAATCCATATGATATCCCCCACAATTTTCGCAAGTTGGCTCACCATGATTGCACCATAATTGTGTACATTGAGAATCGTCATGTAGATCTCCACAAATGGTACAACAAATATATTGACATTCATTTTGTAAATCATATGGTTCATAATTATCACTAAAGTTTTGATTGTTACACGGTTCCGGTTCAAAATTAAACGGGACACGTGATGGACAATCGAAACCGTCGTAATGATTGTTACCACAATTATTACAAAAATATGTCGAATATTGTTGATGTGGGTCGGAAAAATTCGGAGAATTGTCGAAAGAATTCGGATTACATCGTGGACAAAATGAACCGACAAATGGCTCTCCACACTCGTAGCAAGGTTTATAAAATGACATGTCGAAGAATTAAACAATTTAGAGGATAAGAAGAAAGAATTAAACGGATTTTAGGTTACGGAGATTATTTTTGGGGTTTTATATTTATTTTAATTTTTTTTTAACAATTTATTTTAAACGGATACACGAAAGACAACTTAAAACCAAATAATCAACTTACTTCACGGTAGCTCTCAAAAATTGCTTTTCAAGGTGAGCCGTACTTCGTAAGTGACACAAATGGTAAGTTTTTGAATCTTTGGTTCGATTTGGGAACTTTTCAAGTTCACCGGAACTTATTTATGATAATACCTCAATTGAAGGTATTATATTTGGTGTTCTTTTACCAACTTTGTTTAATTTTTTTATTTTTTTAAGGATAATTTTTTTTTGATTTTTTTTTTTTTTCTTTTTTTTTCTTTTATTTTTATTTTATTATTATTACTTTTTTGAAATAGAAATAAAAATATTTTTGGATTTTTATATTTTTATAAGAACGAAAATAAACTTCCCGAAGAAAGGATCTTCAAGGCTCGAACACGAACAATCCCGTAAAAATCGCTACACCTTTCTCCGGCAGCGGCGCCAAAAATTGATCCGGTCCGAATCAACACGTATAAAATATATAATATATAGATACGTACTAATAAGGAGGATAATCAATAATAGTATAGTGAGTATTTTCCGTCGGGTTCTAGAAAATCGCTTTTAACCAAAGCAATTATCAAAAACCTCACGGGTCGTTTCCTCGGCGAGAAGTGAATGGAAATCTACGTTCAAGTTGTAAATCGAGCTTGATTATCAAAAAAGTTTTTGGGTTTGGTTTTCTAAATCTACTAAAAGGGAAAGCATATAAAAGCTAGCATCAATAGACTAAACTTTTGGTATTTAAACTATTATTTAAAAGAAAATTAATTTAAAGATTAAAAACTAACAAGATTATAACTAAGATGATCTAAAGGATATAAATGACAAAATGCTTGCTAAGTTGAAGTGAAATGTTCATTAAGTGCGGGTTTAAGGTTTAATGAATTAAAATCATTCGAAAACAAAATTTAAGAAATTAAATGACAAGTAAAGTAAAATGCTTTTTAAAATAAAATAAATGACCAGTATTTAAATTGCATTAAAAATAAATGACGGTATTTAAATTGGAAAGTTCTAATGACTATTAATTTTTTAAACCTTTTTAAACCCGCACCTAAATTCCAAATCACTAATCACTTAGCAAGCACTAATGAACTACTCACTAATCATAACAAATAAACTAGCAACAACCATAAGATCGAACATAAACATTTTAAGCTAATAATACTAAACTACTAGTATTAAAAAGGGAAAAAGAGTAACCGAATGAAGAACCGCAATGATATAAAAACACCCGATCCTTACAACTTAATAACAATATAAGTTTATCACTTTAAAAAGCTTTTATTTACTAATTAGGCAAATAAAGGTGTCAACTTTATCTACTAATTACTTTCATAAAAACTATAAAGATCAAAACCTTATTTTATTTTAATTAAACCTTATAACACCCTTAACTTCCAGCCTTAAGAATGGTAGAAGGATGGAATAAGAAATAAGACATGAAAAGTTAAGAACAAAAATAAGCTAATAAAAAGATGAAAACTTTAGATCTAAATCCACCCGAAACTGTATAGAGATTCTAAGGTGTTCACTCAAGTTGAACTCGGATCGGGTTATATTTACGGATTTAGATCTAAGACAAATAAGCAAAATCAAAAAAAACTAATTTTATGCTAAAAATAAGCTAGAAATATAAGATCTATTATTTTTAGATCTAATCCACCCGAAACCAAGGTGTTCAACCAAGTGAACAAGAGACGGATATATTTAAGGATTAGATCTAAAAATAATAAGCTAGAAAAATAAGCACTAAAAGCGAAATAAGCTAAACTAAGCACACTACTCAAAAGCTCTAAACCAAAAAACAATATAAAATAAGCTAAGCTATAATAAGATATGGAAGTAGCTTTATTAGAATATAAGCTTAAGAGATGGGATCCAAAAATAAGCTATAAGCATGAACTTATTTGGAAATAAGCTAAAAAGAAATAAGAAAAAGACAAGAGAATAAGCATAAATAATAAGCTAAAAAAAACAAACCTTTTAAATAAACTTCTTCATTAATAAGCTCAAGAGTTACAATAAGTTAGATCTAATAAGCTTCAAAAAGCTTTTACAATAAGCCCAAAACTAACTAATTTATTCTACTCCTAAAACTAACACTAAAAATAAACTTAAAAAAAACACACACTAAAAATCTAACTAAAATCTCCACTAAATTCTAACACCCCTGGTTCAACAGCTGCGTGCTCAATTTTATAGCCCCAAGTTGGGTGAGGGTATTTTTGTCTTTTTAGGTACGCAGCCACTCATAATCCAGATCTGGGGGGTATTTTGGTCTTTTTGTACTCCATCAACCGCCTCATTATTGCACATGATTGACACACGCTTACCTCGTACTGACTGCTACAGTACCTCGGACTGACACACGCCAGTGCCACGTGTCATCATCTGATTGGTCCAGCCGCCACCTGAACAGTACCTCGTACTGACGTGTACAGTACCTGGTACTGACGTGTACAGTACCTCGTACCTCATACCTGCCACCTGTGCAATCTGACACACAATCATTAGATGGCCACGTGTCACCACCTGAGTGGTGCCACATGGCGTAAACACTGTTCCCCACCGTCGCCGGTCAACCTTCGGTCAACCGCCGCCGAACCCCCCGGTCCAAGCGGTGGTCAAAGACGGCGTTCAAAACGGGTGGTCAACGACGTCAACAAAACCGCGGAGCCACAGCCGGACCACCGCAACGACGGCGGTCAAGGTTGCGACCACCGTTGACCCCCACGCCGGAACCACCGTCAACGGTGGTTGATACGGTAAGTCAACTGTGGGTAACTACCCGGGTCAGGTCATTGGTGCGGTACGAGTCGGTATTGGGTCGGGTCGGTCGGGTATGGGCCGGGTCTGTCGGGTCATGGCGGTCGTGGGTCCGGTCGGGTCGTGATGGCGGGTCGTGAGGGGAATAAAACCCTCCAAAAGAACGAACCAAGGACCTCTTAGATATGAGGCTAAAGGCACACCGACCGCTGTGCCAATCATAGCATCATATAGTTATATTGCAAAATATCTCATAATATAAGACCCTATTTTAACTTGTTGGTCCAGCCGCCACCTGAACAATACCTCGTACTGACGTGTACAGTACCTGGTACTGACGTGTACAGTACCTCGTACCTGCCACCTGCACAATCGTTGGACTCGTTTTTTCGTGCTCTTTCCAATGGTGTAATCGAGGAATGTTCACAACTTCGTTTGGACCTCGATAAATGTGAAAACGTCGTCGAAAGTCACCTGAAAATTACCGTTTTTGCTTCGTTTTCTATCCTTTTTACCTGTAAGACATAAAAACACAATACAAACATATTTGCAACATAATTATCTATATTTTAGTGTTTTTAGTCCTTTTATAGTATTTTACGGGGTACAAAATATGTATATTTTAGCCAATATCAAGGCTGATGACGGGTTCTTGGTTGGATACTCTATAAATAGCAAGGCTTTTAGGGTATTTAACACTAGAACTAGGAAGGTAGAGGAAAATCTACATATAAACTTCCTTGAAAACAAACCTAATGTTGCAGGAAGTGGTCCAGAATGGCTCTTTGATATTGATTCACTGACAAAATCTATGAATTACAAGCCAGTTACTGAAGGAAATCAAACTAATGGTGATGCAGTTATAGAGACAAATGTTAATGCAAAGCAAGCTGGACAAGAGAAAGCATCTGATTATGAATACATACTGCTACCACTCATGCTTTCTAATTCT
>BQNB010041938.1:0-18122 GCA_026074375.1 Tanacetum coccineum
ACGTATACACAATTTTTTAAAAACCAATTTTCCTATTAACCCCGATTGAGCGACCGGGTTACGGTTCAACCGGGTATTTCGGCCAAAACCGGATTTCAGTCACCCGACCGGTTCACGGTTCAACCGGCCGGGTCAACCCGGGTTATACAACATTGCTTATACATTTAATCTCGATATATGTATGTGTAAAGATATTTTATAAATATCACATTTGTAAGGCTTTATTATATCAACCAACCAAGCAATATCAATGCAATGGAATGCTTCATTATATTCCTTAGTATACCTTTTGTTTTTTTTTTCCATTCCCGTGTTTAAATCAAGCGCACCCAAGAATTAGAAAATAATCCCTTAGAGCTCCAGGTACCATAACTTGGTAACACCAAGTTATGGGGTGCCACGTCAGCTTTTTCACATTCACATTCACATCCAAAAAAACCCAGGTAACCATAACTCAATAACACCACTTTTTGGGACCCACTATTTTTTCTTTTTTCATCACTTTTAAAACTAAATAAATTCATTTTCATTCATTAAAAATTAAAATTACAATTCCTAAAAAAAAAATTACAACCGAAATTAAAAAAAAAATTACACAAACTTAAAAATTAAACATTCGAATTTTATTAAAAAAAACTACTCGTCGGAGTCGTCTTCGTTGTTCGGTTCCATCGGCATTTCGGCGCGTAGCTTGGCTTTGATTTGAGCCTTTTTCCGTTCGATCCAATAGGCGTCGTCGTCCGACAAATCCTTCGTGCTAAGGGCGAGAAATCGCAACTCCTCCAAACTTTTAATCGTCTCGTCTTTGTCTTTCGACGCCTCAAACGCCTTTTCGGCGGCCTCCCGTTTGAGACGAAGCTCGTGAGACACAAAATCACCGAATTGGGACGATTGACTTCCCCCGGTGCTCGCCGATGTGTCGGATTTGGGTTTTTTTCCGGTGCGTTGTTTCCCGGGTGGACGAGGTCTTGGATCGGCACCGAATAGCTCGTCGGTGTTAACCGTTGCGTGAAAATCGTCCGGTTCGTCTTCGGTTAAATCAACCGGTGCAACTTCGGGTGCGTCCCATTTTGCGTGTTGTCGCAAAATCGCCCAAGCTTTTTCGTGATTAAACGATGAATTTTTACTCTCGTCTTGGTACATTCCCCGAGCCCGGCCCATCAAATCAACCTCACTCTCGCCACTTTTTTTCAACCGATGGCACCTTTTATATATTGCGTTGAACTTTTGGCAATGATGGTTCAAAGTCGTCCATTTGCTTGTCAACATATCCTTGGTACGTTTTTGGAAATTTTTCCGATTAAATTCGTGCATAACCCGAACCCAAAACGTGTCATTCGCTTGTGACCGCCCGACGTTACGATCCTCGGATACCGCAACGAAACACTCGGCAAGTAACGCTTCCTCGTCCGAGGACCAACGTAAAGTAACTTCACCCGTCGGTTTGGCCTCTTTTCCTTTTGAAGATTGGCTTTGTTGTTGTGGTGGGTTTGTTGAAATGTTTTGGTAAGTTTGTTGAAATGCAATAAAAGCTTCTTGTTGAGTTTGAAGAAAAGCAAATTGCTCGGGAGTCATCGGAGTTTGGCTAGAAAAGCCGGGGAATGCAGAATTCGAGGTAGAGTCGGAACCCATTGTCCCGGAGTTAAGGAGGCTCGAAAACGAACCTTGATTGGGAAAGTCGGCCATTTTGTTTTTTGAAGAATGAAGATGAAGATTGGATGAAGATTGAATGTGTAGGTTGATGATGAATATTGAGGATGAAATGAGATATATATAGTGGGTAAAAATAGTTTGAAATTTTATTTTTTTTATTCAACTAGCCGTTAGCCACTTTTTTTTAAAAAAAAATTGTTTTTAAAAAAAAACTAGCCGTTACCGGCATTTTTTGAATAAATTTTTTTTTTAAAATAAGGCTAATATAGCCGTTATATATATTTTTTTTTCTAAAGTTTTTTTTTAAAAAAAGTGAGCCTCAACGAGGCGTTGGGGTGGTAAGTCCACCACCAACGCCGTCGAGGTTTTTTGCCGGACGGTACCATAACGCCGGCAACGGCGTTAACGCCACCACCCACGGCGTTATGGTACCTGGAGCTCTTATTCTACCCTTAACTCAAAACTTATGAGTTCAATTTGTTGTCATTGCGAGAAAAAAATCAAGTTAGAAACAAAAAATGATAAGAGTTTAATGATTAAACAATATTTAAACTATTAATTTAGTGGTAGATGTTGTTATCATTCTTAATCAAGGCTATAATAGTCCACTAACATTACTCAATTTTAAGCTTTTAAGTTTTCAAGAAATTAAATATCATTCACTCTTTACATATATTAGAGATTAAAAAAAACCCAATACCATTTTATTACCTATAAATACCTCTAAACTTCTATTTTATTACATATAAATACCTCTAAACTTGAACATTTTGAAACACAAGTTCTCATTTTATATAATCTCATACTCTCAATATCATTTTATTTACAAAATGTCTCAACAAAACACTTCCAGAACAACAAAATGTCGACAACAAAACACTCCCCGGACAAGGAGTAAACACTGCCATATTAGTTTACGTTTTAATTATCAATGTAATGTTTACGTTTTTAATTATCTATGTAATGTTTTTAATTTATTGATAAAAATTTCTTTTAGTCATAAAAACTAATGGGTTGAAATGTAAGGTGGTGTGACCACTAAAAGTAAAAAGTGAGAGAGAGTGAGGTTGGTAATTGGAAAGAGAAAACTAATGTGACACTCAAGTAAAAGATGAAATGATGTGACCATTGATAATATAACATCCCTATAACACATCTAAAAAACATATTATCTCAAACTATAATATGTTATAGGCGCAAGTATGCCTCAATTTATATTTTATATTTTATTTAATTTAATAATAAGTATATTAAAATAAAAAAGTACATAACTTATCCTAGTTTGTAGGATTGCATGTATAGGAAAAAAATTGAAAGACTACCAGGAGATGCTTTATGCTGGTTTATGTTAATTGTGACAGGATTAACTATAATACAAACATCGAGTTTAGAAAGAAGTACCACCTAGCTTAGGAATGATATAACACCAACCGAGTAATACGATCATTGCACACTTAGACACTCAATGCATTTTATTAGATTAAACTGGCTAATACGTTTTCCTTACATTAGTGCTTGACTGCTTCTTATCGTTTGCTTATCTGCTTTTGTGTGTTATTAGTCGCATTTATCGCTTTCTAGTTTAGTTAAACCAAACCCGTGCCAGTCTCTCAGGCTGAAAACTCCCCATTTGCGTTAGTTTAGGTTTAAGTATAATTAATTAGGATAAATTAGGACTAACATAGATAACTAAAATACTGATGGATTTAAGTATTAATGCTCGCTCTTAGTGATCGACACCCTACTTACCAACGAACCTATAATCGATTGGGTACACTGCCCGTTAGTGTTAGTTAATAGGTAAAGTCAGCAAAATATAAATAGTAAAACTTGATAAAAAAATATTACCTACACACAACGACACGTTTGTGTCTAAAAGAATAAATAGGCTATATTAGTCAATCTCGCACGACGGGCTCGTATAGAAAAAATAAGGAGTAAGATGTATACATGTATCATTTTACATAATATGATTCGAAACGACAGCGGGGAGGCGATATCTCCCGATTGATATCTGGAGGAAGCACATCAACCATGCGACCTCATACGAAACGAAGAACAAAGGCATGGAGTTATCAGACATATCAAATCGTCTTAGCTAATTAATTAAATTCTTCTTTAAAGTTTGTAATAATTATTTCAAGCAAGGGTAATATAGTAAACTTGATTAAACTTCTCTATCCATTTTTAGTAGTGGACAATTAAATTGGGACATCCCAAAAAGGAAACGTGGACAATAAAAATGGGACGGAGGGAGTAATATAAATTCTCTAATCTTTTGACTAAATATAAATTCTCTAAGCTTTTCTCATATAAATTCTCTAATCTTTTGACTAAATGTAAATTCTCTAATCTTTTGACTACTAATTGTATCCTGAAGCTCAAATATCATGAATATCATGTTGAAGAAAGAATTCTTTTGAACTAATTGTATTTTGAAGCTCGAAATATATTATGCTAGATTCTTCAACATTTTTACACACTTACGCGCTAGAGATACATTTATTTTGGTGGCCGGTGTCATTCTTTCGAAATCTTAAAATTTGAAATTCAATAAAATATTGTTTCTCTTTGATAGACAAAATTAATAACACACTTAGGATCAATTTATAAACCTTACAACTACACCATAGAATTTACAATAAAGTCAACAACAACAACAAAAAAGTTGAAAGTAGAAACGATTACCACTTTAACTACTCAGCATAAGAATTTAGCCCATTAATCATCATTAAATGGTCTAGTGATAAGGTCTTTGACTCTCTAACAAAAGGTTAATTGTTTAAACCTCGCTAGATGGGTACATTTGGGGGTGGCCATGAAGGTTCAACTGCGCCAACACCGAGCTATCCAAAAAGATAATCGTCCTGGGATTAGTCGACTCGCAATGTCAAGTCAAAAACCTAAATAACAAAAAAAAATTTAGCCCACAACCTTTCTCAGTGAACGAAATTTCCTAAATGTTCAAATTGAATTAAAGATTACATAAGATGTTCAAGATCCAAAACTTTCGTTTTACGGCTCACATTTGTCTTGACCGTGAGCAGGGTGGCAATTTAGATCGGGTTTAGGTTGATGGGTTCGGGTTGGCAGGTTGGCGGGTCAGAAAACTTTAACCCGAACCTGACTAGTTTAAATAATCGGATCAGTTATGTCCATCCTAACCTGTTTACACATAACCTGAACCTGACCCATTTAACCCGTATATGTTGGATTATATGGTAGTTGGACTAGCAATATACAACTAGAAATGTGTGAGCATATTGGGGGCACACATGTTAAACACTTATAGTGCGTTTAACTTCATGTAATGTTTCTAATTGTAAACCAAAAGGACCTAAAACGCCAAGACATGAACTCTATGGACCCTTGTGATTATGGCCAGCCATAGGAAGCATCTAGATGATGTCTAGGTTCATTCTTGGATATAAGAATTGGAGAGGAGTTGTGATAAGCTTAAAAGAGGAAGTCTTTTAGTCTTATCTTGAGGAAGGGGCTAGAGGCTATATATACCCCACCCCTTAGCTCATTATACACGACATACAATCACAACAACTCAGAAAATCTGTTACTTTTCCCTCTCCAATTAGTCAGCCGATTTCATAAACCCTAATTAGGGTTTCTGCCATTTTCGGTTCACTCTTTCCCCTTTTTGTTGAAATTCGGTGATCCCAAAAGGGTTGTTCGAAGTGTGATCTGATCCCACAAGTGTTACATCAGGCTTAGGGTTTGGTTTACAAGGTGTTAAAGGTGTGACAAGAAGTAGAAACGGTTTTATGATTAGTTTGTTGATTTTCGGTTCTTCCTGCTCATTTTCGGTTGAACCAAATTCGGTGAAAACCCTAGTTTCACTTTCCTGATTTTCGGTACAAGTAACAAGGGTGGTTTAAGGTACTTTATTCAGGGGTGTTTGTATTACAAAGGTTGTTTGGGATACACGTGAAGTTGGACTAGCATCTAGGCGCATTCGATTGACGTGTTTGTGTGAGCACTCGTAGAGGTGGAAATTATCCACTTTGTTTAATTAACATTTGATCCTTCAAGAGGTTAGGTTTCTATTATCCCTTTGTTTATTTGTTGTCTGTTAATCATATGTACTAAAGATGATCCATATCCGTTGCGTACTCGTAGTGTTAATGGTTAACAATTTATTTAAAATCCCAACAGTGGCATCACGAGTCAACTCGTTTGGTGTTTTATGGGTTACACACATATTAAACACGCTAGGGCTGCATGAAATCTTGTTTATTTATTGTTTTATTGGAAAATTATGGCAACGACATGCAATTCTTGCCAAAAATAATGAATAAACACCTAGAATCAATACTAATGTTACTTGATAATAGAAGAATATATTAAAATTAAATGTTAATTAAGCTGAAAAAAAAACAAACTATTAAACATGAGGACGAAAAAATAAAACCACACAAAATAAAAAAAATAAAAAATAATAATGCCTCGCACCTACGCGAAAAAAATTAACGACCCGCAGCAACGCGCGGGTAATCATGCTTGATATATACTATATTTGGAATAAAACTACGTCGTTTTGACGTAGTTGCTACAGTACCGGCCCATTGGGCTCCCACTTTGGGCCGGCCCATTTGACTTTTTTTTACGTAGTTGCTATAGTACCGGCCCATTGGGCTCTCACTTTGGGCCAGCCCATTTGACTTTTTTTTTTTTGGTTTTTCTTTTTCTTTAACTAGGCAACTTGAAAAAAAATTGCTCGGCACAAAATAGGAAACAAAATTACAAAAGTACTTATTTATTCATATCAAAAAATATCCACGACATGAGACTAAACACATGAGACCAAACACATAAGCCCATATAAAAAAAAGAAACTATAGCACAAAATAAAAAATAAAATAAAAAATTGCTCAGCACAAAATAAGAAAAAAAACTACAAAAGTATTGATTTATTCAGATCAAGAAATACCCACGACATGATGCCCAATACATAAGCCCATATAAAAAAAAACTGTTAAACATAAGACAGGAAAAAAAAGTCGCACAAAATACAAAAAAGAAAAAAAAATTAACACCTCGCATCAACGCGCGAGCAGTCATGCATAACACATATTTACCCAAATCTCATAAAAATCTATGATAAAATAAACACCCCCGCAGCAACGGCAACGCGCGGGCAACTAGGCTTGTTAAATTTCTATATTCTTCCTACCGTCAATCAAAATCGATTTCCTAAAATCAATGTCAAATTAGTTCAATTCCCTTATCGATATCTCTTTGATTTATCTGACACGCTGTTAATAATCTTAATTATGATTAATCAATTTTTTAAATTTGATTTAGGGGTTTTGTTGGAAGGGCCTGTTTGATTCCAAAGGTATGATTAATATTGTAGTTGTCGTTTCTTGATTTTTGTTGTTTCTTGATTTGTGTTACTTTTTTTGTGATTGTGGTTTTTTAGTTTAGATTTAATTAGTTTTTTTTTTGTGTAATCTTGATAATGCTACTGATTTAATGACAAGAATTAAGGGGATTGGTTATTGCAGGATGACTAAGATACTCGATGATCGAATTGAACAAGATGATTGAGTTTTGGAATCAAGATGCTTTGAAAGAGGTATCACACAAACACTTGCATAGGTGAAAAATGTCACAAATGTTAAGGAGTTTAATAGGAACCTTTTATGCAAACGTTATTAGTGTTAATTGATTTTTTTTAGGTTGCTACTTTAATGTCCATGGATGTGAATTGCTTAAATAAACATGCAAAGCTAACATAAAATATAAGAAGCGAAATTCTAAGCTATATCTTTGTCTGTGATTATTTATAAATTTTGTTGATGATAATTATCAAGCTAATGTGTACTAGACACTAGAGTAGGATATTTAGGGCACGATAGAATTGTGTAGATTATCGTGGATAACGGTATGGTCGTTTAGTAACTTGGTTTTCCGTATTAAGGAACTGGCGGAAACATTCTATCGATAGATAATAAAATCATGAATGTAGACTCGGGATCAGATAGTTTTATAAAAACTAAAGTTCCATATATAATTTGAATGCTGGAATTCTTTTTTTACTGATAATAAAACATTTTGGTTTCATGAGAGCAAAGCCTAAGCGGCTGGCATTCTCGACTGCCCAAGCAATAGCTTCAGCAATGCATCAATGAGAATAATGAGTTAGAAGTTTAAATGGAAGGTTTTAATGTTTTGTTCGAATTGTGTCTATGTGTATTTCAAGATTAGTGGATTACCAGTTGATGTTCTTATAAGTGGATTAAATAGCCATAACTAAATCGGTTTGAGGTAGACATTAGTATCTTCGGCTCTTTGCGAAACCTAAAGGCACACAATTTACATGCATTTTTATAACTCTTTTCCACTCATTCTATGGATTGTGCAAATCTTGGGTCAAAGTCGAGCCATTTAAGCCTCCTGACGAATCTGAGTTTCCAAACAGCCCATTTAACTATTTTTCTATAAAAAGAGAGCTCTATCTTGAAATTCAGTTTATTAAGGATTATAGTCCTTTTATACAGGTTATTTTTAAACTTAAAGGGGCTGGTGGGCGGATATATGATGCATACGGGCGTAAAAGTGCCACTCTTCTTGCGATGTGGTTTATTAATTGAGTACTGAGTCATGGGTGGTACACCATAACCATGTGTGATTATACTTTATTTGGAAGTGGGTGTAGCATCTGGTCACTACTACAATGTATATTGCAGAAGCAACTCCATCTTTAACACGACATTATATATTTACAATTGGTTTGTTTTGATTTACTGACAAGTTATGTGTAAAAGTTTAAGCTCCTAGGCAGGCCAGCCCTCAAGGAGGCAAAGAACCAATCTAGAAAAACATTTGTAGTGAGGGTCAATTATTATGTGACACATTTATTCTTTGTTTTTGAGTTTCTTGATTTTCAATTTAATGATTGGGTATGCTGGTTGTTGAATCCGTGCACGCACCTATTAGGTGATCGTAATAATATAGTTGTGATTCATATATGAAACACGCACCTATTGGGTATGATGTGTGTCCTTTTCAATTAGTTAGTTCCATGTGCAATAATATGCATATGTAGGGTGATTTAGTCTGTTTGGATGAGTTCCTAAACTTCACTTTGTAACTTCTTTTGGTTTACAGTTGTGAAACATATGATGGGATCAAAAAAAGACACTATAAAAAAGTGACTCCAAATTAAACTCATTCCCAAAATTTCCCAGGTTGGTCAACAATGTTTAATTACTTTATCCCTCTCTTTCTTTATACTTAAAAGTAATATAATGACATATTACTTTATCCCTATCCTTCTTACTATTTTTTGTACTTTTCAGTTTCTTGAATTTTTTAGTTATGGAACGCAAAAGTAAAAGGGACAAGTTTGTACATCTCAACAATGGAGGGGACTGATGCCACTCCTTATAAACTCTTTATAAACAATGACGGAAATGAGGCCATGTGGATACTTTGATTACCGAGTCTACTTATAAGTTGTACAATCCCAGAGCATGGAATTGATTTGTGATCTTTTATTTTGGTGGGTATGTAGAAACTTGAGGTAAGTGAAATTCAATTTTATGTTGAAGCTCGAATGAGGAAGTCAAAAAGTAGATATGAAGCAACTACTTAGGTTTTTACTATAAGGCCGTAAATCTCATATACAATATCTTAACAAGCAAAAGGCTGCTTCATATGATTGCTCTTTCATATCCCATAAATCCATATCATACAACACACTAGGATGGGCGTTAAAATTTTCAAAAAAATCTAGCAATTAAAACTTTTACATAAAAATTAATATCGGCTTATATCGAATACATGTTTCCTGTTTATTAATAAGTCTAACGTAAGGATAATGTAATTGCATGAAAATTCATAATGAGTGGGTAAAAACTGGTCATTTTGACCCGTTCATTCCTGCATTAGTTCATGACTTGGGTTCGATTACTTGAAAGTTGAAACACTTATGCTCCATGAATAAAATAGTTCGTAGTGCTCTCATTCACTCGAAAGTGCCCAGTTCTATTAAGCACACTAATATTTTGAAATTCAGGAGCACGTTGTGTTGCAACTTTACTTTATGAGATGAAGCATCGTGGGAAGGTAGTTGCTTTGGTGTTGTTTCTATGTGCATAGGTTAGCCACTACTCTATAACTCTATCCTATAAGTGGTAATTTCACCCTACTTATATGGGAAAAGATCAATTCAGGACGTGTCTGTTTGATAATGGGTCAAACAAGTATATCTTAAAAGGTGGCGAAACAATGGAGGTTGGGACATGATGATATCCGAGGAAGATGATGTTGATGTTCAATGGCGGGAAAAAAAAAAACTGGAACATACAGCAGCGGCTCGCCAATGTATCGGAACAACAGTACAGTGACTCTCTAACTTGGTTTGCTATCTGCAGAGGAGGAGTGAGTAAGAGGTGACAAGCATGTTGTTGAGGAGAATTCCAAATTATTAATGACCAACGAAAATGGTTAGTGGTTATAAGACGTGTCTGGCAAGTTGATGTGCGGAGAGCAAATGTAAGTTGTTCTTTGTGTATTTAATTAAAGGTTTTAACGAATAGACGAAAAAGTGTTTGTGGTTCAACCCTCCCCATTTGACCTGCCATCTTACCACCTCTAATAGATATATAAGCTCCTTCTGATGTTGCAGGTCATGTTACCGAGGATGAATAAGATGCAAAGAGCTCACGACCAAAATTTCCATGGGAACGAAGTGATCGAGATTATCAATATGGGGAGGTGTGTATGACACGTTAACGTTTATTTAAGGATTTTTGTTTTTGATATGTAATAGCATCTTCATGTAACGTGTTATATCTATATGCAGCCTCTAAGCATAGTTTTTCATATTGTAAGAGAGATGTCGGTTCTTACACAAGAAACACTATGATATTACTTATATTTTTCAAAAGGTATTGATTTTGATGGTAGGTAACGAATTGTTTTTATGCAAGGTTGCCAGACTTATAGAAATAATCTTTCAAAGATCGTTGCAATCTAGGGGTAATGTGTTCTTAAAAGAACAGTTAATTGATGAACCTGTCATTGATCTGTTACGAGACAGAAATGTCCGTTCAGTAATGACATAGGAAGCCAACATCAGATGATCACAGAGGTATTTGGTAATTAGGAATAGTTTCTGATTCTATAATATTGCTCATTTGGTCAAACATTAAGTTTTTTGTGGTTATATAGTTTTTTTGACTATAGATTGCTCCTATATGGTTATAAAGTTTTTTAATTGAGCAATACCCTCTTTTGTTTTCATATCAAGGCTACATTATGCTTATTGTTTTCTATGGTTTAACTTACAGTATTTAGTATTTACATAAACATTTGTTAAACATATGCCTCTTTATGTTCATAAGGGATCTTTAAATTTCTATAAAAAATAATGACACGGACTCTTTCTGATAATTTATCATGAATTAAACTCGAGGCATAATCCATTAGATGTCTATGTCTAACTCTGTGAGGTGATATACTGGTTATTGCTTCATTATCAAGTTGGCTTTGCATCTCTTACAGGTTGGTTCTGCTCCTTGAAAACAAATATCATATAGGTGAGTTCCACTTCTTCAATTCCTGTTAGTGACAGCATACGAACCTACTTAATTTTCATGTCCATTTATGCATAACATTAGTTACACATTTAGTCATTTAAATCATTTTTCTTTTATTAGAACTAAATAATAAGCCATTCGGGAATGTATCTTGTATCAATTTGTGATAGTTGAAGTGATTGTGGTTGTGGTTTAAAGAGTTAATTATAAATTTTATCATTGTGGTTTACACTCATTTGCGTTTTTCGTCCTTAAACATGATGATAGATGATTCAAATAGTTCTTAATTGTTACAAACTATTCAAATAATAACCAATGGTTATTTAGTAACACTTTGGAATTCAAGTGATCCAAATTTGTAACAAAAATACATATAATAATAAAAATGTGGTTTATGATCATTAATAACATCCCATTATCAAGAATCATCTTTGGGGAATATCAGTAAAAGACAATACAACTAGAAAAGTATTACTGCATGACATTTTACTTGAATAACATTTTACTTGAATAATAAAAGATAATTTTTAATCCAAAATCATTATCTAAAAATAACAAATAAGTAAAAAAATATATGTATAAGATTTCTTATTTTTAATCTAAAAAGTAAAACTATTCAGAACACATTAAGATGTTTGTTTTTAATCGATAATAATACACATTAAGATGTTTGTTTTTAATCGATATGATATGATCAGAATTGATATGATCATGCACATTATTATAATTAATTAGTTTATTTAGTTTCCTTTATTATATTAGTCAACAATTCTTAGTCAATAATTCTTAGTCAACAAGTTAAGTCATATTTCATTATAAATAGGGGATTAGGATTGTATTCTTATCATGTTGAATGTTGAATATTATTTATGGTTTAGTTATTTTCTTATCTTTATTGGGAGAGCTTATTCGACCTCTCGAACGTCGATTATTCTATCTTTATCGTTCTATTATCTCTTAATCGATCCGGTTCGTATCAATTGGTATCAGAGCTGTTTCGATTCTAGGGTTTCAAAAAAAAATCTTTTGAAGATTTGGAAGGAATGGCATCAACCAAGAGCTTTGATGAAGTGTTGATTGAGGTTGAAACGAAATTGGAGGAATGTTTTACGCGCCAGATTAAAGTGGTGGAGTGTTTTACACAGTTGCATCAAGAGTTCTCTTTGTGGTGTGATAAGCTCTCCAAATCAGTAGAGGCTGCGGAAAAAGAAAAGAAGAGCAAATTGATACAGGCGGCTGTAAAAGAAAAGAAGAATCATGAGCGACAGTCAATTCATATGGGCTACAACAAAATCGATGTTATAAAAGAAGAATGGAGGCAAAGTTGTTTTGGAAGAAGTTTGTGGTTGGCATCAGCCCAGTCACTAATAAAAACTGTGGATTCTCGTTTGAAGTTTGAGTTTTCAAAACATCGTTATTTAGCAAGTGAGTTCGCTGTGTGGTCTGGTAAGATGGCATATCTACATGAAGAGATCGTGAGAAATTTTCAGGACTACTACATGCACTTCAAGCACACCAAAGGAATACAAAGAAAAGAAAACAAAAAAAATTTTTTTTTTGGGTTGGGTCCCGGAATCACGTGAGGCAAGATTATAGAGCAACACCTTGAGGACAAGGTGTTTTTGGGGGCGGGAGTATTGATATGATCCTGCATATTATTATAATTAATTAGTTTATTTAGTTTCCTTTATTATATTAGTCAACAATTCTTAGTCAATAATTCTTAGTCAACAAGTTAAGTCATATTTCATTATAAATAGGGGATTAGGATTGTATTCTTATCATGTTGAATGTTGAAGATTATTTATGGTTTAGTTATTTTCTTATCTTTATTGGGAGAGCTTATTCGACCTCTCGAACGTCGATTATTCTATCTTTATCGTTCTATTATCTCTTAATCGATCCGGTTCGTATCACGATAATAATACATAATTAATTTTTTTTAAAAACCCCGTGCGTGCACGGGTATTATAACTAGTTTTCAAATAAAAAACTAAAACATATGTTAATTTATCTTTACGTATATCATCAACAAATTTACTAAAAGGATGAAAGCTGCTGACTAATACGAAACTACAAACCATAGTCTACAAAGAACCAATTATGTTTAAGACACTTTGTCATTAGTATATATCTTATTTAGCATTACGCTAGAAGACAAAAAACAACGGGCTACTGTTCATAGATGAACAGTGTAGCCCACATTGGCTAGGCCCGGTGGTTACTGTTCATCGGGCAAAAAAAAAAATTTTTTTGGTATACTTTTTTTTTAATACCGGTGCTTACTGTTCATCGGCCGAAAAAAAAAAAAAAACTTTATACTCCCCCCTTCTTTCGTTAAAAATAAAAAGAAAAAAAATTACGTTTACGACTTTCTATCGGCCTGGGCAAAAAATATATATATATATCCCCTTTATTGAAAAAAAATTTTGTCATTTAATATGAGAAAAAAACAAACTATTAAACATGCGACCGAAAAAATTAACCCGAACAAAAAAAAATGCCTCGCAATAACGCGCGAAAAAATAACGCCCGCAGCAACGCGCGGGTAATCTTTGCTTGTTATATAAAAATGACACTTTACAACTCAAGAAAATTAACATTACGTGGTAGCATTTCATTTGTCTTTATATATAGATTGATTCTGAAGAATGTACACGTAAATAATATATGTCCGGAATGCGACTCGGGCCTTTGGAGACGCACACGATAGCGTTTGGATTCAATAAATATAATTAATTAATTTATATTAATTGTGTAAATAATAAGATAACGGTCGTTAATTAATTAGTCACTTAACGGAATTTATTTAACGGTCGTTAAATGTTAACATAAAAGACTTAATGTTAAATAATGAGAAAAGGAAAGTTTTGACTTGGGTTGTGGGCTTGTGTTTGGGGCCGGTTATACCTCAACAAGAGGAGGTAGAAATTTGTTTCCTTATAACAAATTCCCTATGCATATATAAACAAATCAAGACTTATTGTTTTGATATCTTTTGGTGAAACCTTAAAAGCAAAACTTCTTTTCTCTTCCCCTTCTCTCTTGTTGAGTCAATCGGCTACACCCAACCAAGTGGGAAAACCGATTTGATTAATCAACTTAAAGTAAGTTGTTTTGCTTATTGTTTATAAAAGAACTAGCATTCTAATTGAATCGCTAACAAACGTGTGTACGAATCCAAAGAGAGATCATACTTTGATCTTATATTGTTCTTGATTTATTAATTCAAGATTTGCTAAAAGGTACGCTTTTCT
The DNA here is from genome assembly GCA_026074375.1 of Tanacetum coccineum. Classification (NCBI taxonomy): domain Eukaryota; kingdom Viridiplantae; phylum Streptophyta; class Magnoliopsida; order Asterales; family Asteraceae; genus Tanacetum; species Tanacetum coccineum. The sequence goes on from BQNB010041938.1 coordinate 14,471, forward strand.
TTTATTATTATTATGTTAATTTATATGACTATGTGAATGATCTTACGTGCTAGTCTTCCGCTGCGTGCTCGTATTTATTAATAGTTAATATGATCTTAATGTCTACTAATTCCAACAGTGGCGTCAAGAGCCGGTCATATAGATCTATAAATTACATAATTGTTATCAAGAACGTTAAAAATTGCTAGGTTTTGATGTTGTCTTAATTTTTATTTGATGATCTTGTGTTCATAAACCCTAATTAGGGTTAATAAAATTAATTAGACAAAACCCTAAGATGTATGCAATTTTTATTTGATGGATATCGTAGATTAATTGTTAATAATCGGTATGTATTAATTGTTAATATGAATCTTCTCGCTTTATTAAATGTTAATTTGATGAGATCCATGGTGAATCTTGCAAGTTTACCATGGATGATGACATGTGATATATGATATATGAATGTATAATAATTGTTAAGTGTTAAACATGCATAATTGATGATAAAAATCGGATCTTGATGTGTATTAGTTGAATTTTACGTTTTTCGTAAGTGTTATGACACCTGTTAGTAAAAAAAATTCATAATAAATTCATCCGATATCGAAAAAATTTGAAATTTTTGTGGGTGGTCCACGACTTGTAGATCTACAACTTTGTAGTTTTGAGCTAAGGCTCGAGAAGACTCTAGCTAGCTACACATATGGACATGACATGATTAAATTTAAAATTGTTTTGAAAGTTTTAAGCTATGTGTTTTTATTTAAATCAACATAGTTTTAGGTTATCTATCAATTGGTTATGCATGTGCGTATGTGGTTAATGTGTTAATCGATATATGTTTTATGTTGTTTATGTTTATTTGTTTGCTTCTGATTAATTGTTATGTATTGTAAGCAACATAAGGGGTTTTTCGAAAAAAACAAATATAACATGTCTTAATGTTTATACGAAATTATATTTTATTATGAGATTATATATGCAAAAAGTCAAAAGTTGGGATTCGGTCCTTCATCCGATTATAAAAATCTTTCAGGATTAGACTAGTAATTTATAGTCCATAATGTGTTTTTATAAATTTTTCAGTTTTATTAATTTCATGACTACAAAGATGTTGATATGCTCTTTTGTACATGGTATTGACATGAAAATAAATCTATACCTTTAAACCAAGTTTTTTGCCATTCCTACTAGAAAACACTCTGTAATTACTCTTCCATGATTAGTGTGACTTATTCTTGGTTTTGTAACACCAGGTGATATAATACTCTGTTTAGTGGAAGTTTAAGTTGCTATTTAATCACAGTTTTTGTCTGGACGACCTTAATCAGTTAATATAGGTGAGACCTTAACTCGTGGCATATGATGGGTAAACATGTTTCACTTCTTTTCAGTTTGTTATGTTCACATATGATGTACATAACAGTAAGAGTACCATAAATGTAGGAGTTGTATTGGATGCAATTATTAAACGTTAATTACCCTTTGAATAATCATCATCACTAGCAGATCAACTGATGCGGTGGTGGTTATGTCAAGGTGGATCCTAGCTTTATCAAAAATTAATGCTTTATTTTATAAGCATGGGTATTTAATTTTCTTTAAAGAAAGTATTATCGAAAATACTAATGTGAACTTTTGTTTATTTGTAGATGGCACTCAACAATGCCCAAACCAAAACAAACAGTTCGGCTTTCAGGTCAATGCTTGAGAAGCATCAACTTACTGGACCAAATTTTAATGAGTGGTTGCGTGCGCTCAAACTTGTTGTGCGTACTGAAAAATTACAGGATGTTTTTTAAACACCCTTGCCACCTGCACCTGCCGCAAGTGCTGATAATCAAGCTCTTGCTGATTGGAATGCTCTTTTTGATCGTCACAATGAAGTTGCTTGTTTGATGCTTGGAACTATGTCTCCAAAACTCTATCAGCAATTTGAAAACAAATCTCCTCAAGAGATGATTACTGAGCTCCAAAAGATGTATGGAAAACCTCTGGGTGTTGAACTCCAGAGTTGGGTTGACATGTTCATTCATGTAGCAGGCTGATAGGACAATCCGTTAGCGATCATGTTCTATTGATGAAAAGCTATCTGGATCAATTGGCTACACTCAACTATGCTTTTCCTGATAAAGTGTCTATCAGATTTATCTTGAATTCACTTTCAAGTGAATTTCAAGCTTTTATGCAAAATTACAATATGCAATCAATGGAGAAGACAATAAGTGAAGTGCATTCATTACTTATTGAATTTGAGAAAAGCATTAAGAGGAATGATAAGTGCTTAATTACACATATCTTTTACCTCTAAAAACGAGCTTAAATGACCAAAAACAGACAAAAACTGCCAAATATATGTTTGTTTTGCATTTGTATTGTGCAGGAAGTGGATATCATCAAAAAGACAGAAAACCAAGCCAAAATGACAAAACTGAGCATGGAATGGAAAAGGGGATGTGCAAAAATCATGCCCATAGTCCAATAAATGACAAGTAAGAGTCAATACTGATGATATCACGCATAGTCTAAACCGGGAGCGTCCGGAACTGAAGAATACTATTGAATGCAATCTTAACCCATCTGATGGGCCGGGAAAGCCCAATAGTATATCTATGAAGACTGTGAAGACCAAATGGGCCCTCAATCATTTACAACAGCCCATTTGTGTGCAATTGACAAAGACTGTGAAGACTTTGAAGGCCCGATCCTAGCCCCAGTTACAGCCAATCTCAGCCATTGTACACACAAAACCCACTTCATAACCTTATTGGGCTTGAAAAAGCCCAATAACCAAGCCTGTACCTTATTGGGCCCAAAACCCAAACCCAGTGGGCCCAATACAAGCCCAAGCCCAACAAAAGCCCAAAACTACTTTTTTATAAAACACAAGGACCAAAAATGTAAATTTTAAAACCTTGTTTTATAATTAAAAATGATAAAAATAAAGAAAAGGGCCAAAAATGCCAAAGTTTGAAAGTTATTTTATAAAAGAAAATAATTAGTTTTATAAAACACAAGGGCTGAAAATGTAATTGTCCCTAACTCTTTTTCCCTTTTGTATAAAAAACCCCAGGGACCAAAAGTGCCAATTACCCAAACCCTCTTTGTTTTCTTTTAGTTATAAACCACAAGGACTTAAGCTGCCATTTTTCCAAACATATTTATAACTGAAAATTGGGCTCAAAAAGAAAACGAAAAGAGTAAGAAAGATGAGGGACTTCTTTTGCATCTTTCCCAAAGATTTTGTTTAAACCTGCAACCACTTGTCCTGTACACCATGTACCCGCCAAAACCTAAAACCCCTCTCCCCCACGGTTTCACGCCAATACCACCTCCCAAAGTACTCCACAGCCCACTCTCACCCTTTCCCACAAACCCATTGCCCCTATAACCCCCTTTCCAGTTCATTTCACTCAACCCGAGCTACCCATCAATGGTGAGATGAAGACAAGAGCCAATCCAATGGCTAGGATTGCTGGGATTGCTTCCTACAAACACAGCTAGCACAAACCAAGACTCTTGGGGACCTCTATAAAAGAAGAGAGACCAAGCCGAACAAACCACTTTTTTTTACCCTGTTTTTTTAGTTTAAATGTTTTAAATAGGTTCTTTTTCTTTGAAGCAAGTATTGTAACTCTGTTCATTTAAAAGTTTATGTTGTAATTTTTTT
>BQNB010041938.1:21286-46447 GCA_026074375.1 Tanacetum coccineum
ATTTGTTGCTTAATCATACACTTGGAAAGTGACAAAACAGTCCCTAAAACTTTATAAATCTAGTTTTGATAGTTTTAACCCTTGAGTTTGCAATTTGACACTTCTAGTCCCTTAACTTGTAAATATCGCATTTTAAACCCAATTAAGATTTGGAATGTGGTAAAAGGTTGCATTGGGCTCCAATAAGCTACATAAGTTGTGGTAGCTTATAAATAAGCTCGGATGAGCTTATTTTAGCTTATTAGGCCTTTTGGATCCGTTAAGGTCCATTAAGCAAATTAAAGGTCTAATAAGGATTCTAAAAGCACATAAGCTCTCATTAAGCTCATTTAAGCTTAATGAAACTGTTAATGCTGAAAAATAAGCTCGGGTGAGCTTATTTGAGCTTATTGGGCTTATTGGACTCGTTAAAGCCCACTAAGCAAATAAATGGTCCATTTAAGATTCTAAAAGCACATAACACTCATTTGGCTTATATAAGTTTATGTGAAACTGCTAAGCTGAAAAAATAAGCTTAGGTGAGCTTATTTGAGCTTATTGGGCTCGTTAGCCCAATAACCTTAACCCGAAATTTTTCAAAGGGTCCATTAAGGTTTTATAACATGATCCAACTTATTTTCTAGTTTTAATAAGCACTTTTAAGCTGTTTTTATTGTTCGGCTTATTTATAAGCCAATAAGCTTCGTTAATGGGCTTTTAGGGCCCATTAAGAGCTCGCTAAAGTTTATACATGATTTAACTAGTCCAATTTAGGTCCATTAGCTTTTCTAGGTTTATAATAAACTCATTAAGCTGCCTAAGCTCACAAATAAGCTGTTTTGGCTTATTTATTCCGTATTGGCCTTGTTATGGGCTGTTAAGCCTGTTAGTGGCCCGATAGGGTTTCTCATGCACATTATTTTCCCCAACGAGCTCAAGAAGCCTTATAAGCCTTCGATAAGCTCAAATGAGCTTATTAATAAGCTGTGGGTCCTAACCAACAGACTGTTAGACCCATTAACATCCGTTAATGGACTGTTGGGTCTAACAAGGTCCGTTAGTGGCCCATTAAGCCTATTAGTGATGTAAATGGCTCGTTAGGACTACTAGCACCAAAACAAGTTCGTTTAGCTTACATATGAGTCGAGTTTATCACATGCAATCATCTTATTATTAGTATACTCTTCCTAAGCCACGTCATTATGTTTTTCGTAAAATGTTTACGTGTGGTTTTCGTGTATTTCGTACATACGAGTTAATGATCATATAGGTTTCCCTTTCTTGTAATTAAATGAAAACGTTTAATGCCTTAGTTCATTTTTAATCCATGTTTTACATCTCTTAGCACCCCACAAGTGATAATATATATGTGTATATGCATATAACATGCGTGCTTTGAATTTAGCATGCATAAGCTCACGTTAGTTTGTTATCTACAAACCAACGTGACCAAATTGACTAGAAATCAAAGAAACAATTATGATACGAATAAGTATAAGCTTAGTACGCGACTTACAATAGTCTTAGTGATCGGTTTCGAGCTGGACGTGTAGAAATAAGTAGAAACAACTCGAATGGAATGACAACCCAAATTTCGTGCTTAACCTTGCTCCTAAAACCCTATCCTTCACTTAAATGCTCCTTATATGTTCTTGCTAGTGACGTTAGGGCTTCATTTTAAGTAGTAGGGTCGAATTTATGTTTGAGTTGGGTCGGTTGTGATGAATTCGATACCAAAGGAGAAAGCAAGGGTGGTTTTGCTTTGAGAGAGTGTTTGAGAGTTGTAAGAGAATGTCAAGTGTCAAGTAGGAGTGGTTTATATAGGCTTAAGAATTTAGTTAGCTCACTTAGTCCTTGTCTAAGCCAAACCGTGCCCTATTAGTGGTTTTTATGGTTTCTAGTTAGTTCAAATGGTTTTGCTAATACCTCTCCAAGTACACCTCTTAATTACATGATCATGGTACAAGATTTCTTAGGATTTGGAAATCTTATGGTTTGTGTGGGTGATTGTTTGGCCGCGGGTATCAAAGGGAAAAAGAGGGATCCAAAGTGGTTAATATCCTTTGTGTATTAAGCTAAGTGGAGACATTAAGGACACTCTTTAATTAATTCTAGGTTGTACATGTACTTAGGAAGATTTCTAGTTGTGTATGTATGTGAGACGTGTAACTTATGGGTTTTTGGCTTACCCATTTTCGGCCAAGTGACATATTAACACAAGAAATTATTAATCTTTGTGTTTAAGGATTGAAAGTGGTTATTGGTTTGAGTCTAGGTAAGTCTAGGTACTTCCGGAGTGTGTCTGAACGTATTTTATTGTGAAACGTAAGCCTTTTACGTGACCAATAAAAATAAAATGCGCAAAGTCAATAATTATCTTCCTATTAATTACCTAACACTTGTTTGACGTAAACCTTAATTTATTTGGTGACCGTTTACATTGAATGATTATTTATAGTCTACACGATTTACCTTAAAAGTTAAATTAAAAGTAAATGCGTATCAGACTAAGATAAATAGTGAAGAATGATAGTCGTAAAATGACCTGAAATTAAGAAATATTACAGTCTCCACCCGTTAAAAGAGTTTTCTCCTCAAAGCTTAAGACCTTGTAGTGGATGACGAAGTCCGGTTTGTGAAGAGATGTGGGTATTTCTTTTTGAATGAATCTTTACATTTCCAGGTGAACTCAGGACCTTTCCTAGAGTTTCAGCGAACTTTAACCAATGGTATTCGGCTTCGCTTTAATCGTTTGATCTCCCGTTTCACGATTTCAATGGGCTCTTCCACAAACTAGAGCTTATCATCAACGTGAATTCTTCCCAACGACATGGCTAATGGTTCGTCAGCGTAACATTTCTTCAGATTAGACACATGGAAAATATGGTGTACCCTGCTCAACTTTTGAGGAAGTTCCAGCCTGTAGGCAACCTTCCCAACCTTGGTTAACACCTTGAAAGGCCCGACATATCTCGGGTTCAACTTGCCCCGCTTACCGAATTGTACAAACCCTTTCTAAGGTGAGACCTTGAGCATAACCCTATCCCCAACTTCGAACTCCATCGACTTTCGCTTCAAATCAGCGTAGCTCTTTTGTCGATCCTGAGCAGCTTGAATTCGCTGCTTGATCAGGACAATCTTTTTCGTTGTTTCTTAGATCGTTTCCGGACCAGTCAGTTGAGCTTCTCTAACTTTGGTCCAGCACACAGGTGATCGACATTTTCGGCCATAGAGTGCCTCATAAGGTGCGGCCTTTATGCTAGTGTGATAACTGTTGTTATACGAAAACTAGGCTAATGGCAAATGCTTAACCCAGCCTTTTCCAAAATCGATCACGCAAGCACGTAGCATGTCATCGAGAGTTTGAATAGTCCTCTCGCTCTGGCCGTCGGTTTTCGGATGATACGCAGTGCTCATACTCAGATCTGTACCTAAAGCTTTCTGAAATGATCTCCAGAAATTTGATGTGAACCTCGCATCACGATCACAGATGATTAAAACAGGTATTCCGTGTCTTGCTACTATCCTGTTCAAGTACAACCTTGCCAATTTGTCCAATGGGTCATTCTTCCTTATTGGCAAGAAGTAGGCAGATTTTGTAAGTCGATCCACAATTACCCAGATGGTGTCAAAACCATGTGACGACTTAGGAAGCTTGGTGATAAAATCCATCGTGATATTATCCACTTCCACTCGGGTATTGCTGGATGGCCTTTGATGTTCGGCCTTGACCTTTGCACATGTCAAGCACTTGCTAACATAGGTGGCGATGTCAGCCTTCATATTTGGCCACCAATATAGCTTATTCATGTCTTGGTACATCATTTTGGAACTGGGATGGATAGAATATTTTGACTCGTGGGATTCGTGCATAATCACGGATCTTAAGTCGCCATAGCAAGGCAACCAACTTCTGCCATTTAAACATAATGTTCCATCGGCGCATGGTTCCAACCTTTCCTTGGGTATATCATTTCTGATCATACCACCTACATCTTCTTTCTCAAGGTTCTCTGGTTTCAGGGCTTCGATCTGAGCTCTTAGTATTTATTTGGGAAGATCCAAGCCAATAGTCATAACTAAGGCTCGAACCCGCAATGGCTCAGTCCATTCCATATGGCTCAATGCATCGGCCACTACGTTTGCCTTCCCTGGGTGATAACGAATGTCACAATCATAATCACTTAGAAATTCTAGCCAATGGCGTTGCCTCATGTTAAGATCCTTTTGGTCAAGAATGTATTGTAGACTTTATGGTCGGTGAACACGGTGCATTTGGTTCCATATTGATAATGTCTTCATATCTTCAGAGCAAACACTGCTGATCCAAGTTCTAAATCATGAGTGGTGTAGTTTTTCTCATGAATTTTTAATTGTCAAGAAGCATTGGCAATCAACTTCTCTCTCTGCATCAATACATCACCTAAACCCTTGTGCGAAGCATCACAATAGACCACAAAGTATTCGCTTCCTTCAGGTAAAGCCAGAATTGGCGCACTACACAACTTCTGCTTTATTAACTGAAAAGCGTTTTCTTCCTTTTCACCCAAATCAAATTTGATTTCTTTCTGAGTAAGCTTCGTCATTGATTTAGAAATCTTCGAAAATCCCTCGATGAACCTTCGATAGTAACTAGCAAGACCTAAAAATTGGCGGATCTCCATCGGTGTCTTAGCAGATGCCCAATATTTGATAGATTCTATCTTGGCTGGATCCACGTGAATGCCTCTGTTATCAATGACGTGACCGAGAAATTGTACCTTCGGAATCCAAAATTCACATTTTAAAAACTTGGCATACAACTTCTCCTTTTGAGCAATTCCAAAATTTCCTTAAGATGTTCTTCGTGCTCTTTCCTGTCCTTTGAATAAATAAGTATATCATCAATGAAGACGATTACGAACTTATCTAAGTAGGGCTTGCACACTCGGTTCATGAGGTCCATGAATACTACAGGTGCGTTTGTTAGCCCGAATGGGATAACCTAAAACTCGTAATGACCATACCGAGTTTGGAGTAAATGTTGGATCCTTGGAGTTGATCAAATAAATCGTCGATCCTCGAGAGTGGATAACGATTCTTCACTGTTAGCTTATTTAACTCCCGGTAGTTAATGAACATCTTGAATGTCCCATCCTTGCTTTTTTACGATACAAGACCGGGGCTCCCCAAGTTAGGAACTAGTCTTATGAGCCTTTGTCGAAAAGCCCTCGCAGTGTTCTGACAATTCCCTTCATTTCGGATGGAGCCAATCGATACTGCCGAGCTAACGGGTGCGGCTCCTGATCAAGTCAATCGAAATACCATTGGTCAGCTGGAGGAAGACCCGCAATTCCCTCGGAAACACTTTCGAAAAATCTCGAACGAATTGTACGTCCTAAGTTTGCTTTCCTTCTACTTGTCCCTCCTCCTTTCCGCCGTGTAACGCTATTGACCTTTGAAATTGAATTTAATGGTTAACCGATAAAAAAAAAAAAAAAAAAAAGATTCTATGCCTAGTTACTTTTCGTTACCACACGAAGATCAAGGTTTCATTCTCGTAGGGGATTTGAACAAGTTTCTCATCACACACGATCACGGCGTGACACCTTCTTAACCAATCCATGCCGATAATAACGTTGAAACTACCCAGTTATATGGGCATTAGGTCTATGTTGATCGATGGTATTAAGAAATATCAAGTGCAAACCTACCGTAAATATGTCTATCCGACATTTTATCGTCTTTAATCGACGTCTAAAACTATTTTCTAATGGAGTTGGGGCGATGTTAATCAGAGAACTGAACGTAGTAGATATAAAACTTCTATTGGCACCAGTGTCAAATAAGATAGATGCATAACGGTTGTTTAAGTGGAACGTACCCGTGATGACATTGGAGTCTGGGTTCCTCGATGCATTCCCATTCTTCTCTGCATTTCCAACTGCGTACACCCAGCCTTGTGCATTCCCATTTCCCCCATCCTTATTCTTCAACTTTGGACAATCTCTCTTGAAATGTCCGGGAGCTCCACATTCAAAACAACCATTCCCCTTGGGAATTGCCTTGTTGTCCCTCTGAGCATTAGCAACATTAACATTGCCAGAACTTCTGCAGTCGCGGGCAAAGTGCCATACCTTGTTACATTTGTGGCATTTATGAGTACACGGGCCATTGTGATGAAAATGGCACTTGGTGCACTTAGGCAAAGATCCACCATATGGCTTCTTTTCACCCGACCCCATATTGTAGACCTTGGCGACATTCTGTCTCTTGAAGGGTTGTTGTTGATGGACATGGTTGTTTCTGGATGAATCGTCAACCTTCCTTTTGTTGTCAGTTTGCCTTTCCGCATAGGTGCGGAGTTTCTGATCCATCAAGTCGTTGGCCAACTCAATAGTCTCATCCAACGTCTTGGGTATAGAAGACTTCACATTTCCATAAATGTTATCAGGGAGTCCACTGATGTACTTGTCAACCTTCTCAGTTTCATTAGCAACAAACTTGGTACATATCAGGGTTAGCTCTTGGAAACGTTTAGTGTATGTTGGAACATCGTTCCCTTTGACCTTTAGGTTCCACAACTTGATTTCTAGTTTCTTGATTTCACCCTGCGGACAATACTTGTCCGTCATTGATAAAGTCTTGATCAACCTTTTAATATATATATATATATATATATATATATAGATAAATATATAATACATATAAATATATAAATATATAACAAGGATAAGAATAAAAAAATCTCTCAATGTAGTAAACCGGAAGTATGATTCCTGGGTCGTTATCCCCAACGAGGAATGCAATTGAAAGTTGAGAGGTGTTTTGAGAATCGATGTTTGAATGGAACAAGATTATGATTGGTTATCTAAAACTACGGGATAATTAAGGCAATTTAAACTAAGAACAAATAAGGCAAAACAAATATAAACTAAAAACGCAAATCGGGAATCCTAAATGGGAACTAAAAAAACTAGCTAAGGCAAATAATAATCCTAAAAATGCAAATTTGGTTTCTAAACCTCTAAAATGACAAAAGAAAATTTTCTAAAAAATATTTATATCTTTTTTGCCTTTTTTATTTTTTTTATGAATTAAAAACCTATTTAATCAATTAAAATTCTAGAAAATGACAAATTAATTCCTAAAAATTCCAAAAAATGATTTTCTAATTTAGAAAAGTCTAAAATATCATAAAAACTCAGAAAAATATTTTTCACTAATATTTTTTATTTTTTTTAAAATTAAAAAACTAATTCTTAAAATTATTTAAAAAGCTAAAAATGAAATTTAAAATCTAAAAATGATGAAAAAGATTTTAAACTTTGTAAACCTAAAACTATTTATTCTAAATCTAAAAACTATTTTTTGTAATTTTCTGAATTAATTTACTATTTTTAAATGATTTTCTAAAATTCTAAACTTCAAAAAATAAAGAAAAATAAAAAATAAAGGAGGAAAAATCTAAAAAAATGCAGGAAAGTCCTAAATGTTGTAAGGATCATAGGAAAAATAAGCTGGTTAAGCCAGCTTATCGAATAAGCTCTAAAAAGCTACAAATAAGCTGCGAAGTGCTTATATGAAAATGGGATGAAAACGTGTATAAGTATATAGATTATGCAAAGTTAAACAGAAAATACCCAAGGACGCTAGTGGTAGTGAGTGTATGTTGCAAAAACATTTGGTGATAAGGGTAGAGGTCCCGGGTTCGAGTCTTGCTCACCTGGGACTTCCCCTAATCCTAAACGTTTTTGTTTTCCATTTTTTTACAACTTTTTAGAAAAGCCACAAATAAGCAAATTTTACAAAAGCCCCTTTTTTATAACCCATAAATAAGCACTAGAATAAGCCAAAAAGGTGACAGAATAAGCTTTTCTAAACTAAGCCTTAAAATGACTAAGTGTTTGCAATTTTAAGCACTAATAAGCAAATGCAAACTCAAAATAAGCTAAGACAGATAAAAGGGCATATCTAAAAAGCACTTAAGAACACAAATCAGCAACTATAATAAGCTAGAATGACAGTTTGATCAAAAAGCTATAAAACATAGAAATTTTAAGCTAAAATGCAAATAAGCTTAAATAAGCTCTAAACTAAAAGAAATAAGCTAAATTGGGCTTATACTAACCTAATAAGCTATACTAACCTAGAATAAGCAAATGCAAGAAGCTTATAAACCTAAATAAGCAAATAGCTTTTTGGCCAAAACTGATAAGCAAAAACGTCAAAAGGGACTTTTCTAGCTTAAAAATAAGCTAGCAAAAGGATCCTTATGGCTTAGTGGCTTATACCACTAAGAAGATTGGCCAAAAAGCTACAATAAGCAACAATGAAAAAGCAGTTTGAAATTCAGATAAGAACTTAAAAGGCTTCATGAAAAAGGCATATCACATAGATTCAACACTACTTTTGAGCTTAAAAATAAATAAACACACAGATCCTTATGACTATATAACCTACAAACAGATTAAATTTAGACCTCAAAGAACAAGAATCAACAATCAAAAAGGCAGTTTTTGGAACATTCACAAATAAGCCACAACAAGCATTTAAAAAAGCAATTTCTCAAATTTTTTAAACATTTTGCAATATTTAACAGTTTTGGCAAAACACAAAACTAATAAATGCAGGCCTATGACCTTTGTTCCTAACCTGTTTTAGCACTCAGAGAAACTCAAAAACATCACAAAATCTCAATAAGCCAAAGCACAATCAAATAAGCCAATAAAATAAGCTTTAACCTAATAGATCCAAACCACAAATTCTTAAAACCTTAAAAATGTGATTTAACACTTAAAAATTTAAACAAACTAAATTTTTGGACTAAATTAAGCTAAACTAAATTGACCCAAGAGTAAAAACTCATTTTGACCCATTTTGACCTTCAAAATCAGTTAAACCAAACACCCCTTTAAACACTTAAAATGCCTTTTTTTAACTTGAAAACTTAAATCTTTTATGAACAACCCCTTAAGACCAGATATCTAACAAGCATAATAAGCAAATTCAAACATATTTAAACAACCAATAAGCAATCAAATAAGCTAAAACCAGATTAGTGCTAGTTTAATAAGCTTTTAAGACAGATAATGAAACTCAAACAAATGGTTTCTAAACTATAAAACAAGCATAATAAGCATTAAACATCATAAGCAAACACAAATAAGCAAATATAAGCAGACAATAAGCACAAATAAATAGTTGAATAGTAAATAAGCTAAAAATGGAAAAATAAAACTTACAAAGGCCCTTGCTCAAAACAGGCAAATGAGCTCAAAAGAGCTTATCTACTAAGCACTAAAGCTTATCAAAAGATAAGACAAGTAGTGTCCATAATCCCATCCAAATCCCGGCTTACACATCCAAAAAGTTTTTTTGATATAATTTTTGGTAAATAAACCTTAAACATTACAAACTATAAAAAGTTTTGTAAGACAAAAGTAACAGCTAAGAAGGTTATAAAAAATAAGCTTTTGAGAGCTTATAAAATAGTTTTAAACAATCAAACACTTTAACTTAAAAACAGGGTAAAACATAAAAACTTCAATCTTTCATTAAACTTAAAATCATTACAAGGCTTTTAAGAAAACATTACAATAAGCTGAAAAACTTAAATTATAAGTTGAAAACTACTAAAAAACTAAGATGCCCAAAGGCTTACAAATGAGCCTATTTATACTAATCGAAGGAAGATTCTAGGCGGGTCTTTCTTTGTGAGAGCTCTTGTCATTGCGTTTTTCCTTATGTGAGAGGGGTCACAAAGCAATCCTAGCCATCCAATTTGAGTAGTGTCTAAGTCATGTAATTATAGCCCTTAAATCCTTGTCTTTATTCCTTTACGAATGGGATGATTAGAGATTGCCAAGGTGGAAATTGGGGAGGGATAAGGTTGGGTATGTAGACAAAGTAGAAAAGAAAGGGGAACAATGTTAGGGTGAATTTGGCGGGTAGTGGAGCCAGGGTAACTGAAAGAGATGTACAGTGTTCCCGCTCCCATTTTAAAGTTTGGGGAATGGCAAGAAAGGCCCCTCAAGATGTATAAGTGTATAACATCCATCGTCCTTGAGTTTTGCAAATTTGGCCCTTTTTGTTTGTTGATGGATTGCACCGTTAGTCTTAAAGTGGACTAACGGTTTAAAAAGTTATAAGGTTGGGGAAAACGGGGGGTATAACAAGTGGTGGGATTGGGCTTGTGTTGGGCCGGGTGATAATTAAAATGAGTTGGGCTTTTTATTAAGGTTTAAAGTTTATAAAGTATAAGTGGGCTGACCCGGGCCCACTAGTTGGAAGTGGACCCACTATTTGGCAAATTAGGTTGTCCGGTGTTCAGTTTCGATGCTCTTTCCAATGCCTCATCCCGTGGTTGACTTTGACTTTATCTTTTTGACTTCTCATGGTCTTTTCGTTCTCGTACTCGGTTTTGTTGTTTTGGCTTTGATTTTTTTTCCTTTTCTTGGATATCCGTTACCTGCATAATACAAATGCAAAACATATAAATTCAATGTTCTTTTGGTATGTTTTTAGTCATTTAAGTCTGGTTTTGTCAAAGGTATGTGTAATTAAGCACATACCAAAATCCCCCATACTAAGATATTGCCGTGTCCTCACGCAATGCTATAAGTAAGCACTTAGAAAACTAAGAATCTCGGTCCCCCTCGACTAATTACTTCGAAAAGTAGCTAAGTGTTCATCGAGGGGAATTAAAGAATCAAGAGTTTAAAGAAGCCCCGTTTTTACCATTCTTAAAGATGTGCACTTATTCCTACACATATTTTTGTTATTTTTCCTTTTTCTCATTTTTTTTCTTTTTAAGCAACTAACTAACATATTTGACTTTCGTAAATTTATAACCGTTAGGGATCATAGAACAAGACGCATTTCAATTCTAAAATGCCCCCAAAAGGATAAATTCATCGTTCCTGACTTTTCACTCGTCCCAAACCAAGCTTAAAATGAAATCACCGTTAAATATCAGTTAAGATGCTAACACTACTCATATTTGCAACTTGTGAACTTTTCACTCCCGACAATTATTATATATTAGGTGAATGTGCCATTTTGAATTTCAACCATGGATCAACGTTTTGCAAAATTCTATGCTTCACGTTCCACCCGAGAATAATGAGTTTGAAGGCGAGATCATCCCATGTAGCGACTTTCGTCTCGGCACATCCCAACCTTGCGGCTAAGTGACCAGGCTTTTGACACCCCACAGAGACTAGTATCGGGACTCACAGACCTTTGGTTTCAAAAACTCTTAGGTTTCCCGTATATACATAGCTTATTTAAAAACTTAAAATGAAATAGTCAAAGTTCAAAAGCATATTTAAATTTAACAAAAAGAGATCTATTTATTAATTCACACTTAATATTAAACATAACATTGATGCAATTGTAACCCTCGACCTTTTAGAAGGCTGCAACATCGGTTGTGAGCCGGCAAGATGCAGCAAACTTTTATCAGCCCACAGTTTATAATTATTACTCATCATTTTTTTTTCATTTCATTTTACTTTATTTCACGATATATAGAGAAGACTTCTTTTTGGAAAATTTAAGTATAAATTTGAACTAAGACTAAAATTATTGCTATCGACTACATAAAAATTGTTGATTTAAGTTTAATCTCCAAAAAGCATGTATTAGTAGTCCGGTTAGGAGCTTATGGGAGAAAAAGCCACAAATTACACACATGAGCTCTTAAGATTTCCAAATAATCCTTGTTTAGCATCCAACTCATAATTAACTCTATCATTTTTCGTTCTTCGTGAAGATTCGCCAACGCTTAGTCTAAAAGTTAAGGAACAAGCTAGAGCTCAACACGCTCGATCGAGTCAAAATTTATTCTTATTTTACCCAGCAGGAAAGTCAAAATTATAACAAAACACTTATTCTATTTTTGAAAATTTTTAAAATTTTTCATTTTTTTGGTATTGTTTTTAAAAATTTTGGTGGTAAAAACGGGATACCCGAAAACAACGACTGCAGACACAATCAAATCGATAGATCCCCCCCATACTAGAACTAAACATTGTCCTCAATGTTTTTAGAAGGGTCTCTATGTAAATCCTAAGCTGTTTATTAAGTATGCTTAAAGATAAATGTTAGTCGATTAGATTAGGATATTGGATTTCCCAAATGAAGCTGAGGATTTGAAGCTCTTGTGATCGAAGGACAAAACCGCGAGCACGAGAGGCTTCAAAAATCCTTTTTGTTAAGCTTGAGGCACTAGTCTTAGTTTTTATTCTTGTTTTTAAGTTTTAATACAACTTAGCTTATTTTAGTTATTTACAGCTTTTATTTCCAGCTTTGTAACACTTTCAAAATTAATGCAAGTTTGAAGTTTTTAAATCAATATCAGTGTTAAGTTACTTAATCTTATTGTTTTGTATTCACAAATCACTCTCAAATATACCACAGCTTATGTTATGGATGATAAGCCAGTTCTGGATGCACTAATGTTTTTGTATTTTTCCTTTTTCTCATTTTTTTTAGAATATTCCGACTTTCGTTATTTTCATAACCGTTAGGAATCATAGAACAAGATGCATTTCGTTCTGAAAATGCCCCTAAAAAGGGTAAATTCATCGTCCCCGACTTTTTACTAGCTCCAAACCAAGCTTAAAACGAAATCATCATTAAATATCAACTAAGATGCTAACACTACTCATATTTTCAACTTGTGAACTTTTCACTCCTGACAATTATTATATCTTAGGTGAATGTGCTATTTTGAATTTCAACCATGGATCAACGTTTTTGCAAAATTCTATGCTTCACGTTCCACCCGAGAATAATAAGTTTGAAGGCGAGATCATCCCATTTAGCGAATTTTGTTTTGGCACATCCCAACCTTGCGGCTAAGTGACCAGGCTTTTGACATCCCACAGAGATTAGTATCGGGACTCACAGACCTTTGGTTTCAAAAACTCTTAGGTTTCCTATATAGCTTATTAAAAAAACTTAAAATAAAATAGTCAAAGTTTAAAAGCATATTTAAATTTAACAAACATAGATCTATTTATTAATTCACACTTTATATTAAACATAACATTTATGCAATTGTAACCCTCGACCTTTTAGAAGGCTGCAACATCGGTTGTGAGCCGGCAAGATACAACAAACTTTTATCACCCCATAGTTTATATTTATTATTCATTTTTCATAATTTGATTTTAACATAAGAACTTTATTTCACGATATATAGAAGACTTCTTTTGAAAAATTTAAGTATAAATTTTAACTAAGACTATAATTTTTGCTATTAACTACATAAAAATTGTTGATTTAAGTTTAATCTCCAAAAATAGCACGTATTATTAATCCGGTTAGGAGCTTATGGGAGAAAAAGCCACAAATTATATACATGAGCTCTTAAGATTTCCCAATAATCCTTATTAGCATCCAACTCATAATCAACTCTATCATTTTTCGTTCTTCGCGAAGTTTAGCGAACGGTTAGCCTAAAGGTTAAGGAACAGGCTAGAGCTCAACACGCTCGATCGAGTCAAAATTTATTCTTATTCTACCCAGCAGGAAAGTCAAAATTGTAACAAAACACTTATTTTATTTTTGAAAATTTTAAAAAAAAAAATCATTTTTTTGAAATTTTGGTGGTAAAAACGGGATTACGTAAAAACAACAACTGCAGGCACAATCAAATCGATAGATCCCACTATACTAGAATTAAACATTATCCTTAATGTTTTAAGAAGGGTCTCTACGTAAATCCTAAGCTGTATACTAAGTATGCTTAAAGATAAACATTAGTCGATAAAATCAGGATAATGGATTTCCCAAATGAAGCTGAGGATTTGAAGCTCTTGTGATCGAAGGACAAAAACACGAGCACGAGAGGCTTCAAAAATCCGGGACAATCCTGGACAATCACAAAAACACAAGCAAACGAGAATGGAAAGAGGCACACCCTCTCACAACAAAAACACTTATTCATTACTACATAATGTTGGTTCCAATTGAATGGATCTTGTTATTTTAGATAGATCTAAAACAACTAGATTAGAAACCTTGTGGTGTATATATAAAGACTATGCGGAATTAAGTTTTATATACTCAGAAGAAACAATCAAACAATGAATACAGAACTTTCACAAAGCTTTCAATATATTGACCAAACCACAACACAACTATATGTTTTGCCTTACAATGAAAGACTCTAACTATTATATGAATTAGACGACTATGAAAGTATATGAAAAGGAGATATGTCTAACTATGTCGTAGGGTTCCTTTTATACACTAAGGAAAACCCTAATAGGCTTACAAAACGCGTTAGGAGATTATGCAGAGATCATGCATATCTATTCCTAATTTATCTCATACATATCTTATAAGCAGCACTAATATACTAACTAACTATATACTGACAGTACTAACATTGTACTAATAGTACTAACTATAACTAGCAGTACTAACTATTACTACTAGCAGTATTAAGTCCTTCAGCATCATTATCTTGTAGAAGCTCTTTAATTCCCAACAATCCTCACCTAAACTTATGATTTACCTTTAAATCTTAAGTTTCTTAAATTAAAGCTCTTTGATTTTGAGAGGATTCTTTCAAACACTTTAGCTTCCTTTCTTGTTAGCTTTTAAAAATTCTTCATAACTAACTCTGTTCTGCAATCTGAGATTTGATAAAATTTATAAGCTCATGTGCCATAGTACTTTCTTCTTCTGCTTCAATCTTCAAGTTGATCATCTTCTCCAAGATAGCCTTTTTTAGTGGATATTTCTTTTCTACTAACATGTTGATCTGTATTGATGTACCATCTAAGAACAAAGTGTGAACACCATTGTATTCATGTAATTTCCATCTCAGTAACTCCCAATACTGTTGGTTTAACCATATGTCATCTTCTTCATTTGGATCAAATATCATCCTAAGATCTCCCCATAGATCTAAATCATGACCCTCAAGTGGATGATCTTTAAATCTTTCTTGAACCAAGCTGTAGAGTTGACTTAAATCTTATCTATCAAGTCTTCTTAACAATGCTTGAATGTCTCCATGAAAGCTTGAACTTCCATCTGCTCTTGTAATCTTGCAGACTTCAGAATCTTTTGCTTCTGTCATTCCCAGCAAGATATATTCCCAATTTACAATATTTTGTTTGTCGCAAAACTCCAAATTTTCCATTTTGATGAATGAAAATTTGATTAATAATCTGGAATTTTATGAGAAGTAAAAGATTTGAGCTTAACGTGAAACCTTATAAGCTAGGTTGTTGGCAGAAATATCTCAACGACTCTTAAATTAATTTTGTTATGGCTCAAACAGTACTAACGGTCACTTAGCAGTACTAAGTTTGGTCTAGCAGTACTAACTTGAACCTAACAGTACTAACTTCTCTCAGCAGTAGAAATATATCCCCAGCAGTACAAACTTAACACTAGTAGTATTAAGCTTATACCTAGCAGTATTAACACCAAGCATAACTTCCTGTACTCTTCTTCAAATATAGACCTGCTCATAGTTCATACCTTTGAAGTTTGTCATACTCCACTCATGCATTTTCTGTTTCTTCCATCCTCCCCTGTTTGACAGGATCCTCTGAAATCAAATACTCTTCTGCATCTGAAATCATAACTTGAGCTTGTCTTCCAATCTTTTGACTTTCTTCATCAACATTGTTAGAGTCTGAGCATGAGACTCCTTAGACTGTTTAAGAGCATTTTCCAAAATGGTAACTTTATCAATCAATTTGGTACACAAATCCATCAATTCTATAAGTTTCAGACTGTCCTCTCCACTTCCAAGTGTGTAACCTTTTGAGAGAGGTGGATCATTGGACTTATAGTTTTTGGCAAACTACCAGCCATAAACGGATTTGATGATTCTTTACCAGTTGTTTACCAACTGCATTATCCATTTAACGTACTTTTCAAAACGTTATATCAAAACAAGCATTAAACGTTAACGTTTATATCAAAACCCTAATTATATATAATGTATACATATAAAATGAATGTGCAAGCCTTCAAACATATGTACAAGTGTACAATGCACCATATTTGAATTATACTTTCATTCCAAGTCAATGTACAACTCATTTAAGCTTAATGTACAAGTCAATAATGCCTAAAAACCTAATTAAGTCATTTAAGCTCTTAAACCATGTTTAAACTTTACACCACTTTAACATAAGGTACAAGCACTTAATGCATGACTCCTAAACCCTAATATATCTCTAATCAAACCAAAAACAAATGATAAAAACCCTAAACCCTAATTGAAACCCTAAAAACACTAATTTCACTTTAAAACCCTAAACCTTAAAACTAAACCCTAAAACTTAATCCTAAGCCCTAAACCTTAATCCTAAACCCTAAACCTTAATCCTAACACTAATACTAAACCTTAATCTATCCTAAACCCTAACCCTAACATGAATTAAAAACACATAACCCTAACCCAAAATAAATTAACCTGTGACACCCCTTTTCTTTCATTTGACCCATTTTTAATAAATCAAGCACCTCAAGCACCTCTATGACATCACCAAGCAAGCAACCAAGTAGCTTTATAATCACCTCCAATCACCTCTTAGACCACCTCCTTGACCTTCTTGTATCCAAAATCATCACAACAAACCTTCCAAACCCTCTATCTACCCTACTATCTCACATACTCATCATGCTAGCTTAACGATGAATCACCTTAGCTAGACCTTTGACACCTTAAATCAAACACAAAACTAACTTAGGCACTAAGGCTATCCATGCCTATAAATAGCCATGAAACATGCACAAAACCAGTCACAAACCATCAAAATTTTCATCAAATACAAAAAAAATATTTGGGAGTCATAAAATCAGACCAGGAAGGATCAAAGTTAAGTCCCTAAGCACATTATATAATCCAAGAATCCAGAAAAAGAATCCCCATGAAGTCGTTACTAGCTAACGAACCCGAAAACCCCATTTCGACTCATTTTAGCTCAAGTAAGCCTAAGATATTGTTCCATACGCTTAAAATATATAAATGTAAGAAAGATCATAATAACATCTTAATAATCATATATTAACAACTTGTTAGAAGCTTTGAATCCTTAAACTCCGTGTGATTTTTATTAAAACCCTAAAAATGACTCGTTTGTTTCTAGCTAATGAATCCTTATATCTAAAACTTTGGTATGTTAAAACTCTTATTTTAGCATATTCTAATAAGCTATAACATGAAATATATCATTGTGGAATCCTAAAATAACCTGCATGGCTTTTTTTGACTTGTTTTTGCAAAAGTTTCCATGCATAGGGGTATATATCATAACTTTCTAAAAATTAAACCAAAAGGTGGCAGAAAATGTTCATTATTCTAATCCAAGTTTAAAACTAATGAGGTGGTTTGTTTTGCCAAATTCCTAAATTTAAAGGTAATAATATATATATAATAATATATAATATATATATATATATATAGTATATATATACATAAATGACATATACTTGTAAAATAATTATAAAACCAAGGGTATATAGTGCCAATTGTGCAACTTTTAAAATATTAATATTTTTAATTATTAATTATAAAAAATATATATATATATTATACTACTTTTGAAAGACACTTAAACTATAAATGTAACACATTACAGATGTAGCTCGTGTAAGGGGTTTCATTTGGGTATACGTTTTGACGAGTTTGCTAGATTTACGATTTAAAGTGTCCTGGCTCCTCAAACGTTTACTACATGACCTCTGAATTATGATGGCCTGAACAGTGATACAATATTTCCATAATAAATCCAATCAAAGTGATATTTCATTATGACATAAAACATATCCAATCAAACTAAGACTTGACATATTACCCAGGTTGTGTGACGAAGCCGTTACTTTCATTTCATATACTTTGTCGATCAGAATCAGATTTTCCCGTACGTAAAAGGTTGAAGATCAATAGCCTCACTTTTAATCACTGAAGATTTACAAAAACCCGTGAGGGGGATACATGTTATAAACTATGAATACACGTGTTTTCTAAATGTATGCTATCATAATATATTATTGCTTGTGATCTAAGTCCCTTTATACCAAAAGACCCCACTATTATGGATCATTAATCACTTGCGGGGTTTGAACATTAATATAGGGATTTAGGCCTATTGGGATTGACGAATCTCATTTGTGTTAGCCGGATAGGTAACCAAACGCACTATATTTGAATCTCATAGGTATATGGCAATTACCTACACCATGGGCCATTATCATTATTGATATATACATAATTTAGTTTATGTGACATGAGCTTAGACATAATAATACACTATTAATACTGTTTTCTATAATAATTGTACTCATTGCAATTATTACACTTATGGTGTATAACAACAACATAACCCCACTATTGAACTTTTATTTATACAATTTATTATAAACCTATGTATTATCACTCACCTATTGTGTTTATCTTTTTAGCATGTTTATCTCCAGTAAATAGAGCAAACATGTGCAAGGAGTGGCCAACGGACTTAGATGGTACACTGTTAATCATTCAACTTTATGTTTTATCCCTGTAGATTTTTGGACCTCTGTTTTGTAAAAAACATTGATGAATAAATGAATATAACATCTTTTCCAAACAACTCTATTATGAGTCATTTTCTATGATTATGTACTGATGTACTATGAAAGTAATACCCCAATTAAGCTTCTGCTGCAAAATTGATCAAAATGGGTGGTGGTTATAGATTTGGTATCAGCCGCCATTGTTATAGAGACAAGTTAAAAAAACCTAAAACTATAACTACTTTTCTTCTTCTAGCAAAGAAAGTCCTCTGTGTCACTGCATTTCCCGAATAGTATGTAAAGATACATAAGTACTATACTACCATATAAATAAATACTAAAGTAATTACACTTGGTTTTACACAAATATGGTCTTCATTCCAACCACCCAATTAATCGTCCCATCCAATCTGATATTAAGTATGCAATATTTCTTCTACAAATGTTCCAGACTATTCCACGCTACACCTGGAAACCTTCCCTGACTCTTCAAATGAATTAACTAAAGTATCATTTTGGCCACACAAGTCTATCACACCTTACAAGAAGATCTGATATATATGTGAAAATCAAGCAATGCAAATGATCTACAGATAATGAATTACCTATTCATCCACTTCAAGCTCCTATTACTCCACCAACTGTTGTGTCTCCATCTCTAGTGTTATCACTATCACCAATGTTTGATTCCTAAGATTTCTTTTCTCCCGAGGAGATTTCACCACCTAAAGACATTAAGACTCTTGTTGAATCACCCATTCTAATATCTCTATCTTCATCAGTAGGATCTTCATCACCAGTTAGGTCAACTACACTACCACCATACTATCCCTTTGATAAGTCTATCTTTGCAGAGTTAGATAACTCATTATGGATCATACCACGACCACTGGGAAGTAAACCAGTCCCCGAGGAACCTAATGAGTCAGATGCTTATGAAAGTATTCATCTCTATCTAGGAAAAAAAATAATCCATTAAGGAAATCCAGGTTTCGTCATCAATGGACCTTCCTATCTGAACAAAATCCAAGAACACCAAACAAATGAAGGAGAACCACTAATTAGATCTATGACGTTTATAGCTTTCAAGAATCCAACCAATCGATGTATTGATATAAAAGAATGACAACTTGTCAAATTTTGTCTAAGTAAACCCCAAAAAAAAACTAAGTTATTTATACAAGTGGTGATTCCATTATACCTCGTTGTTTTATAATACCAATTGTATATGTCGAGATTGTCTATCCTATAGTATGGTGACTCATATTTATATCCGGGATTACTATGATTCTTTTACCATCTTATTTTCTCAAACCTTTAAACACTAAGCTTCCCTATAGGATCACTCACTCCATATCTCCGGTATCTATCTCTGAAGTCTTAAACACTAAAAATTTCTGATTGATCCGCAATAAAATACCAAAGAATGATCCACAAGTCTTTACATATACCTTAACTTGTGGATATGACTATAACATTTATGATTCTTATTCCCTGTGTTTCCAATAGAATAGAATGCCTCCCAATGAAAACAACACATTCTGCAGTCAACAAGCTATGACTCAGTGCCATCCAACGGCAACTAGATGCCTTGAAAGTGTGTTGCTGCTAATATTCAACTGTCTTCGTAATCACCTCTTCAAATAATCTCCAAAATGAGCCATAAAATAAGAATAAACTGAAATAATTCCAGTTCTGTTTGAAATCCAAAACCATCCAAAAATCATGTACTGTCCGATATTGGTCATAACTAGCAGTGGAAACTACTTTTATCGCACATAACTAGCAGTGAAAACTGCTTTTTTCGGACAACTCAAGCGGTGTAAACTCTTCTCGGATGACACTAACAGTACAAACACTTGCTCGAATAGTACAAATATCAAGTAGCACTAAACATTTCAAGACCCAAACAATATTAATCCTTATGAGGCCCAAATCAAAGCTTGATATTCGAATATAACTTTTACATGCCAGCACTTAAATAGCCATGTTGGACGAACAATATAACCTTTGAGCAGCCTTAAAAATCTGTTGGTAGCACTAACATTATATCAAAGTCAACATCTAAATTAATCCATGTTCAATATATATAGGTAGTTGTTATAGAGTCAAACGCAATCCCTACATATCAAGGATTTCTCATTCAAAGCACATCTATTCCAAAACCACGACTCATAACCAACTGCTTCTATAAACATGTCAAACTAGAAACATAACAACACTAACATTCAAACCTGCTGTAACATCAAACCAGCAGATCTTGAACACGAACACCAACATTTGTCTTTGCTGCTGCTCCCTTGTTACATCAGATCCTTGTTGATACCTGATGTTGCTCTATAATTGATGCACGACCAAAACTTTTTGACCATATTAGGGTTTAATGAAAAACCCTAGTTTTCACCATCTCAACTTGCATCAATAAAGAAAACACTTTAAAAGTGTCGCTAAAACCCAAAAATCACCAAAATCGCCTATAACATCAAAACAGAACATACGACCATCTTTTCATCATGAACACAACTTCAAATAAACCTTGTAAATCCTAGATCAAGATCCACTAGGCTCTGATACCAATTGTGGAAACCAATAGATCTTTGTAAGCTCTGTTTGATTAGAACTTTAATCTAGGATGAATTAATAGCAAAGGCGGAATATTTAAACGTTGAATCATTGTTATTAATACAAGGTTTTTCATCATCATCACCTAAGATACATGACTACTACAAGCCCCAATCTTACCTGATCAATGGTAAGACGGTTACATCAACAAGAATCATAAGATCCTTAGGGCTACACTACCATGCTAGCATCTATCTCTTGTGGGACGTGTAAACCCACACACACAACACGTTTTTACACCTTTGGTGCACTAAAAACTATATGCCTGGACCTCCTTTTATAGCATAAGGAGGTTAAGGTTTACATGGAAACTAATAAAAGATATTAAATAAGTAAATCATCTAATGTTTATATTGATATCTTTTCATCTTTATCATTATGTTGACCAAATCTTCATTATCTCCTACATCTTGTAGAATCTTGCAATGACAACTTTGGTCCTTCTTGTTTCCATCTTGTTTCGTTCATGTTTTGTCTTATCAACTCAAATATAATTCCCAACAATCCCCTGGTTCATTGGACCATTTAAGATCCTTAAAAGGGTCGGCCCAGTAGCATACAAACTCGAGCTTCCTAAAGAACTCAGTAATGTCCACAGTACTTTCCACGTTTCTAATCTAAAGAAATGCCTATTTGACGAATCCCTCATCATTCCAATGAAAGAGCTTCGGCTCGATGACAAACTCAACTTTGTGGAAGAACCAATAGAAATTATGGATCGAGAATTCAAGAAACTAAGACAAAGTGGCATCCTTATAGTTAAAGTGAGATGGAACTCTAAAAGAGGACCAAAATTTATGTGGGAACGCGAAGATCAAATTCGTGCCAAGTATCCACATTTATTTCCAAACATCACTCCAACATCCAACTAAATATCGGGACGAGATTTCTTTAAGGTTGGGATACGATAACAACCCACAATTTTCATCTATGTAATTATCCATCTATTAAATTAGATGCAATTTTTATTAGTGTAATTATCCATTTATTAAATTAGATGCAACCATTTTCATGGAAAGATTTTTGCTTTAGTCCATCTATAATGTAACGTAACTTATATTACAAAAGTAAACGCTATCAATGCCATCTATATCTATGTTTATATTATATAAACATCCTAATATGTCAAGTCTATATCTTAATATCATTTTTACTAAGTACATTATCCATTTAACGTACTTTTCAAAATGTTATTTCAAAACGTTATTTCAAAACAAGCATTAAACATTAACGTTTACATCAAAACCCTAATTATATGTAATGTATACATATAAAATGAATGTGCAAACCTTCAAGCATGTGTACAAGTGTACAATGCACAATATTTGAATCATATTTTCCCTCCAAGTCAATGTACAACTCATTTAAGCTCAATATACAAGTCAATAATGCCTAAAAACCTAATTAGGTCATTTAAGCTTCTAAACAATGTTTAAACTTTATACCACTTTAGAACAAGATACAAGTACTTAATTCATAACTCCTAAACCCTAATCTATCCCTAATCTTAACCCTAATCTATGTTTTAAAACCCTAAACCCTAAATGAAACCCTAAAACCCCTAATTTCATTTTCAAACCCTAAACCTTCAAACTAAACCCTAAAACTTAATCTAAGCCCATATTACCTAATCCTAAAACCCTAAACCTTTATCTTAACATATTTCTAACCTTAATCTATCCTAAACCCTAACCCTAACTAGAAATTAAAATCATAAACCTTAACCCGAAATAAAATGAACCCAGCACCCTTTTCTTTTATTTTGACCTACTTTTAAGCAACCAAGCACTTCAACCACCTCAAGCACATCTATGACATCACCGAGCAAGCAACTAAGTAGCTTACAAGCACCTTACAAGTTGCTTGATCACCTCTTTGTTTCCATTTTAGTCGTGGCCTCCAAACACCTTTCCAACACTTCATGGCTGGTTTCTAGCTTATAATACTCATCCTACTAGACCCTCTTAGTCACAATTAACTAGCTCGACATTCTCAATCCATTAGATAACAAGAAAAACTTAGAATAAGGGTTTGGGCCTATATATACCAACTCCATACTCCTTTCATTTCATCAACACTACATCTACATCTCATACACTCAAAGGGAATTTCTAACTTTCCATAAGAAGCAATAGAAGATCAGGTGAAGTCCCTAAGCTCATAATCGAAGCCAAGAAGCAAGAAAAATAAAGCCTGAAAAAGCCGTTACTAGGCGTAGAAACCTAAAAATCTCTATTTGTCCCATTTTAGATCAAGTAAGCCTAAGATTTGTTCCATAAGCTTATATCTGTTACAATAATGTTCATAATAATCTTAAGATCATATATGAACTCTTGTTTGAAGCTTTGAATCCTCAAACCCATGTGTTTGGTAAAACCTTAAAAATGAACCCGTTTTGTTTGTTATAGCTAACGAATCCTTTTTTCTAAACTTTCGTTATGTTAAAACATCTTATTTTAGCTTATACTAATAAGCTATAACCTGCAAATATCATTTGGAATCTTAAAATAACCTTGCATGGCTTTTTGGACTTGTTTTGCAAAAGTTTCCATGCATAGGGGTATATATCGTAACTTTCTGAAATTTATAACTAAAGGGGCTGAAAATGTCATTTTCTTAAAGTTATAACTATAAGGACCTATTTTGCCAAGTTTCAAAGTTAAAGGTTTAAATTATATATACTTTATATATAAAGGACTAAACTTGTAAAAGTTTATAAACCAGGGGTATATATTGCCAATTTTGCAAACTTATAAAATATTATATTTTTATATTAATTATAAAAATATATATAAATTATTCTAGCTTTTGAAGAAACTTAAAACTATAATGTATCACATTACTAGGGAGCTTCATGTAAGGGGTTTCATTTGGGTATACGTTTTGACGAGTTTGCTGGATTTACGATTTAAAGTGTCCTGGCTCCTCAAACGTTTACTACATAACCTCTGAATTATGATGGCCCGAACAGTGATACGATATTTCCATAATATTTCAATCAAAATGATATTACAAGCTTTATGACATAAAAAATATCAAATCAAACTAAGACTTGACATATTACCCAGGTTGTGTGACGAAGCCATTACTTTCATTTTATATACTTTTGCCATCAATCAGATTTCCCTGTACTGTTAAGGTGAGTCCATAGCCTCGCATTTCAATCTTTTAAATGTTTTATAAACCCGCGAGGGGGATACATGCTATAAACTATGAATACAAGTGTTTTCTAATTGTATGCTTTCCTGATATATTATTACACCTATTGTCTAAGTCCCTATATGCCAAAAGACTCCACCATCATGGACCATTAATCACTTACGAGTAAACGCAAATATTGTATGTAGATCTATGAGGATTGACAAATCCTGTTTGTGTTAGCCGGATAAGTAACCAAACGCACTATATTTGAATTTCATAGGTAAATGGAAATTACCTACACCGGGGGCCATTATCATTATATATATCATTATTGATATATACACAAGTCAGTTTGTGTGCCATGAGCTTAGACGCAATAATACACTATTAATACTATTTTCCATGATAATTGTATGTGTTGTAATTATTACCATCATATTAACTTGTATTCAACCAATTCAAACACTTATGGGTGTATAACAACGTAACCCACTATCTATGATGACTTGTATTCACAACTGTTTTCTATAATAATTATACTCATTACAATTATTACACTTATGGGTGTATAGCAATGTAACCCACTGTCTATGATGACTTGTATCCAACTATTTATCATAAACATATGAATTTCACTCAACCATTATGTTGATCTTTTTAGCATGTTTATCGTAGGTGTTTGAGCAACTTATTGCACGGAGTGGCACAAACTTAAAGATGGCTAAACTGTTATCATTCAAACTTTATGTTTTTAGATTTTGGGACCTGTCCTTTTGTAAAACTCTGATATATTATTGAATGATAACTAAATTTTCAAAAATATCTCTGTTAGGATTAATGTTTTCTTAACTTAGTACCGACAGTACAATAGTTAGTACCGACAGTTATACTTAGTATCGACAGTAC
>BQNB010041939.1:0-46446 GCA_026074375.1 Tanacetum coccineum
CCGCACACAATAACCCTTGATAGATATTGTGAGGATTTAACATTTCCGTTTCCAAATGTTTACCCAAATTCCACAAAATATGAGTGTGCCAGTGATGTTGTAGACTTTAGAACTTGATTTGGTATATCTATTTGAGACCACAATAATGAGTATTATGGATTTAATTGGAGTAACTTGTTTAAATTGGTAAATCTTAGGATTACAACCAAATCGCCTATACATGTTTTTTATTAACTAACTACACCGGTTAGTTAACCTCCAGTCTAAACCATTCCACTCTCATCTTTAGAGTGATGATCTACTAGAACAACCCGTAGAGCCAATCCTTTAGGAATTTACACCAATTATTTATGTCATTTTCTATCTTTAGTGCGGTTGAAAATTTACACATTGCAAATGGGAATGTATACTAGTAGTCAAAGTTTATGTGATTTTACTACATTCACAATTAATGGTGAATCCAAAGAATGAAGAAATTACCAAAGGAATTATCCGGAATAATTATGATCATGAAGATGGTAAAACTACACCAAGATTTGAAGTTTAGTTAGTAAAAAAAAAGAAAGTTTGAAGATAATCGTTTCGCGAAAGAGCATTACCCAAGGAATTATACGAAGGATCGGTTATTCGTTGATACGTCGACAAAAATCAACGATGTAGAGTATTGTACAAAGTGGAAGATATTGACACTTACCTTGTAGAGTATGTAAAGTTTTGGGATGACTGGGGAGTTGACCGTTTATGCCAACTTAGGTTGTTGTTTTTGATCTATGATCAAGACGTTGTAAATAGTTGTGTCTTTGTCATAATAACGGTTGGGAAAATAAGTGTCTAGCAACTTGTATCTTAAGTCTTAATCTATTTGTTTCTTGATTTTTATTTAACAACAATTTACTTCCCTCTCACCTAATGATTAACCTCTAGTTTTACGCGAATGAGGAGCCATACGAACATGCATGTCTATTCCGGTATTCCGGCCATGTATGCATGTCTTATACCTTGTTGGTTTA
Source organism: Tanacetum coccineum (assembly GCA_026074375.1). NCBI lineage: Eukaryota > Viridiplantae > Streptophyta > Magnoliopsida > Asterales > Asteraceae > Tanacetum > Tanacetum coccineum. The sequence goes on from BQNB010041939.1 coordinate 1,011, forward strand.
TGACTTTTGGTGAAATTTAGAAGGTTCCTACCCTATATCATTCTTCATCCTAACCTTTGGTTAAATTCGAATGGGGATGTGATCGAACACTCATGTCTATCCCGGCGTTCCGGGTGTGTATATGTGCTTCAGTTGCCTTGTTGGAATGGTACTTATGGTGAAAATTTGTAGAATGATCAAACCGTACGCCTTTCCATACAAAAACCCATATTTACCTTTATAAACTTGTTACTCATTGGCTTTAGTGGTGGAGATGTGTATCCTTGCCAAGCTTATGATAGAATACTCGTCACGACAGAACAATTGAGCGAATTAGTTACATGTTACAACATAGATTAGTAGAGTGATTTGAGTGTTTTCATCTTCCTATTACGTGAGGTGTTTGGTTATGTACTTGTAATAGATCAAATAAATGCTTTAACAGAAAATATCCTTAGGGATACATTTTTGTAAACTTCTAAAGGCTACTTGAGGACAAGTAGGATTCAAGTGGGGGGATATTTGATGACATCAAATAACGTCTATTTTATAGCATCGTTTATCCCACGATATTAACCCATTTTATATAGTTATTGCAAAGAATTGTTACTTAATCGTTTATATTTGAGAATTGCAGTAATTATGAAGTAATTGGTGAAACATAGCAAAAGGCGCACATTCTAGAGCTTAAATGAAGATATTTTAAAGATTACTATTCTGAAGACCAATACGTCGTATCCATCAAGAAGATACGGCGTATCCATGACTACACTCACCAAAGACCACAGAAGATTAAAGATCAATACGCCGTATTCAAGATATGAAATCAATATAATATTTTGGAAGATATCAAACGTGGTCCCTACTCCAATAAATCCCTAATACGCCGTATCCAACCCATTGAATACGCCGTATTGAACCGACTTCCAGACATTATAAATAGAAAACTCAAAAATGAGTTTTAAGTGTGCTAAATCATATTCTCGATACCTAAACTATAAAATTTGATTTTTAGAGGAGAAAAAGAGAAGAAGAGGTCGAGCAACGTATTCAATTCCATAGGAGACATCGTGTAATTCCATATACTTTAGTAATGGTTTAGTTTTTGGTATCATTCGTTAACTCGGTTATTTACCTTGGCTAAATTATTACTCTTGTATTTATTATGACGATTAATGGCTAATACCTTCAGGTATTAGCCATTATTATGAAGATCTTAATGTTTGGTATTTGTTTATATCGATTTCTTGATTTATCGTTGTATGCTTGTTTATGTTTATCAATTTATACTTGTTTACACGCTTTTGTATGTGACCTATCATTCAACTGGATCTAGCTAAGTGGACGATCTAGAGTCCAGGATAGCTCTCCATATAGTAATTTATACACCTAGAATAATAGTTACACCAATATTGTCCTTTTAAGTCTGTGACTGGGATACGCTTCGGGCTTAACTATAATTGGATATTGCCAATGGTTTATTGATCGTGTTGACTAGCAGGTGACCTAGATAATTCAACAAATAACGTTCTGATTCCATTGGATAGTTGGACAAGTGGACTACTAGTGTATAGATTGCCATTAAGCGATAAGTGGGTAAAGTCTCTATGAGCTAGGGTTTAACAAGATCACCATTGCTTTAATCCATAAGATAGATTATAATCAGCAAATAAGGATGCTTTATGCAGATGCTTTAATTGTGACAGAATTAACATGTCTAGGTCTTATGATGATGTAACGCCTAAGTTTTAAGAATGATATGCCACCTCGAGAGAAGAAATCATTGCACTAAATAAACAAACCAACGTTCTAATCGGATTAATAATGTTTCACACAGTTTTCTTATTTAAGGTTCGACCGATCTTTTATCTTTTGTTAATTAGCTTGCGTGGGTAACAGTTTCTTGAATTGATTGTAGTCACCAACCAAACCGTGTTAGTCTCTTAGGCTGAAAACCTCCTTTTTCCATTAGAATTATGATTTAGACTGACATATGTTTAACATAGGATTAGAATAGAATTAACATAGATTAGATAACCAAGATATTAATTAAATTGATAGATTTAACCTCGCTCTCAGTGATCAACACCCTACTTACCACGAAACTACTACCAATCAGGTACACTGCCCGTTAAAGTGTTGTTTTTGGTTGAGTCGGCAAAATATAAATTTAAAACTTGAATCATATAAAAAACAACCCTACACTACAACACATCAAGTTTTTGGCGCCGTTGTCGGGGAGTGAAAATTAATCTTGATTTTTATTTTGATATTTTGGTTTTTAACATTAGATTAGATCTAACCCTTAGGATTAGTGTAATTTAGATTAGTGTATATTTTGGTATATTCTGTATATTTTGTATATTTGTCTTTTATTGTTTGCTTGTATATTTGTGTGTGTAATTGTTTGCGTATTTAATTGTTTTTCTTGAATACACTGTTTTGGTTGACAGTTGAATATGGCGTATCCAATCCCACTGAATACGGCGTATCTAGTTCTCTGTCCAATACAACTTATTCATCTCAATAGATTAATACGGTGTATCCACTTCCATTGGATACAGAGTATAGATCGTCTGGGACAGAAACTAAAATAATTGATTTTCGTGCAAAAAAAATTTTCTACCTTCCTTTAGAACAAATCCTACTGATTGTTTATCCCTTGTTTCAGGTAGTGCATGACAAGGAGTTCAATGAACAAACTATACACACCCTATAAAGATCCTGAACAAGAATTTCGATCATCAAAGAAACACTTCAAGTCACTTAGCCTTGACGAATTGAGATCTTTGGATTTCAATCTACTTTCTGACAAAGAATACTCAAATGAAAAAGAAGAAGAAGCAATGGCAGAAACAATCAAGCAATACATGAGCAAGACCCAAACAAACTAAGGATCGGGAGTCGCTAAATTTGAACTAAAAGGACAATTTCTTAAGGAGCTTCGAGAAAACACATTTAGCGGTTCGGATAATGAAGATGCTAATAAACACATTAAGAAAGTTCTCAAAATAGTTGACTTATTCCTTGTTCCTAACATCACTGTAGATCAACTAATGCTCCGAGTCTTCCCTATATCCTTAACTGGAGCTACAATCCGTTGGCTAAGAAACGAACCAAATGGTTCAATCAAAACTTTGGGAAGATCTTAAAACAAAGTTTTTGAACAAATACTGCCTAACTGGTCGAACTGCGAAGAAAATGGAGGAAATCAACAACTTTCAGCAAGAGCCAGATGAAACCCTTTATCAAGCATGGGAGCGCTTTAAGTAACTCTTGATGAAGTGTCCTCAACATTATTTGACTAAGATGCAGGAGGTGATTTTTTCTACAATGGTTTGGATGTTCCAACATGACAGATTCTTGATTCAAGAGGTGCCATTCCAACTATGACTAAGTCTGTTGCATTTGCCAAAACAAGCAATCCAAGAATGGCTGAATACTCCAGAAAAAATTGGCACAAAGGATCAGCAAGAGGAAGAGTACATTGAGACTTCTGAGACAGATTAGTGCGTACATGAACTCTAATTAAACAATCTTGGAAGAGAGATTAAGAAAGTGAATGAAAAAGTTTATGCTGCTCAGGTTGGATGTGAGCAATGCAAAGGACCCCATTACACCAAGGATTACCTACAAAAAGAAGAATGGAATACCCTAGAATAATCTTACCACACGCAATTTGGTGGACCTTTTCAAGGTGGGGGATATAGAGCAACTGCTCCAGGGTACTATTAAAGGAACAATGCCAATCCTTCGTTCCAAGAACGAAGGCAATCTATGGAAGATACCTTGAGCAAATTCATGAGTGAATCATCAAAAAGACATGATGAAAACTCTAACTTGATAAAAGAAATCCGAGCTTTGACAGATGCTGCAATAAGGAACCAAGGATCATCAATCAAAACTTTAGAAATACAAATCGAGCAAATGAGCATGGTACTACTGGAGAGAGGATTTAGAAACCTACCAAGCTCAACTAAAACAACCCGAGAGACCAAGTCAAGTAGATTTCAACCACTATTGAAGCTGATTCAAACTCGATACGTCGTATTGGATCAAACCAATACGCCGTATCCACTAGACAGAACAATACATTGTTATATAAGTCGAGACAAACGACGGTTCCTTTTCCAAGTCGTTTGGATAATCATTACTGTGAAGAAGAGGGAAATTATGGACCAAAGGCTTATGGAGCTTCACATATCAACAACGTCATACCCCGAAAGGAGAAAGACCCAGGAAGTTTCACTTTACCTTTCTTTATTAATGATTTCTATTTTGACAACGCCCTTGTTGACTTAGGAGATAAGGTTAGTGTTATGCCTCTCTCGACCTACCTTAACTTAGGATTAGGCAAATTAGCTCACACTAAGTTGATAGTGGAATTGGCAGATGGGACTGTGAAATATCCAAAAGGAATAGCTGAAAACATACTAGTAGGAATTGGTAAATTTACTTTCCCAATAGACTTTATAGTTCTTTATATGCCTGAAGATTTCAAAGTACCCTTGATCCTCGGAAGACCATTTTTGTCTACCACCCGTGCTAAGATTGATGTTTACAAAAGAAAGATTACTTTGAGGTTTGAGGAAGAAAAGATCATTTTCAAAAGTGTTAAACCTGCTAGTAGTATAGTTAAGAGGGTCTATATGCTAAGTTTAAGAGAAAGAATGGAGCTTGATTTAGAAGCTAGGCTTATAGGAGAGACTTTGGTGTTAAATAGATCATTGGACCCTTTCTCAGAAGATTACATTGAATCAAATGATCCAAATAAATCATTTGAGCTTAGAAGAAATCAAGGAGATGATTTAATGCCCACCATTGATAAAGGTGAGGTAATTGAGGAATTTAGAACTAGGGATGAAAATCTTGATACTGGAATTAATGATTACCCTAGTTATTGTGATGATGATAAGAAGATCCATATAGATTGTGCTCACAACTTAAAGTTTTCATGCATGATAGGATTTAAATTTACTCACGCTAATTTTATCCTATTATTATATGTCAACATGATGTCAAGAAAATTTCACAATTCAAAAGTGAAAAATAAGATGGTGTACAAAGGGAATAATATTGTAGGAGCCTTAATGAATGTGCCTATCTTTGTTGGAACTTTTTTTGTTATGACTAACTTTGCAGTTTTGGAGGATATGGATGCTTATCGTGATAATGAAATGGGCGAAATTATTTTTGGCGAACCATTCTTGAGAGAAGTTGGGATTAAAACAAAACGGTTTGAAGGGATTATTACCCTTTACAATGGTGATAATGAAGTAACTTACCAAATGGTGCAATCATATCCAAAGTTTAAACACCACACTAATGAACAATGCAACAAGATACCACCGTTATTAAAGGTAAGTGAAAAAGATAAGATAAACAGAATCTCGCATGCATACCAAAAGCTTAAGGGGTTCTACAAAGAAGTTTTGAATCTAGGACCCAACTTTATTTGAGTTCCGTCAATGGAAGAATGGCTCACACGCGGGTACATTAGCGTGCATGAGTTGGAGTAAAATGAGACCCTGAAGAAAAGTATAACTTAAAGACTTCCCTGTAAACAAAAGTGCTTCCCGGGAGACAACCCAGAATGTTATTTAATTTTGTTATCAAGTCTGTCTTCCTAGACTTCAATACGGCGTATCCGCCCCATACCATATGGCGTATTAAATGTCTAGACGTTATCAGTCTTTATTTTTTATGCACTTTAAAAACATTATTGTCAGTTCTGCGAATACGTTGTATTCATCTAATTGATACGCCGTATTTACAGTCTGACCCGTATTTAGTTTGTTATAGTTTAGTTTAAATTAACTGTAGATACCAAGATAGGAATGCACCTGTTTTTCCTATGTTTTACACAGGACCTCGTGAAGGAAATATCAACGAATATTAGTGGAGAATTTACAAATCTGGAAATCATGAAGTGTTGGAGTCTTGAAACCTCAAGACGGCTGTTCAACACAAGATCTTGCTCATAAACGCAAATTGGAGAACCTACCGAGCAAATATCAGGGGAGTTTCTCATTCTAATTATTTTTAAATTCCCGTATTTAATGTTTTACATATACAACAAGGATGTTGTATAATTCAAGTAGGTGGATGGAATTAGAATGTTTACTTGTCTTATTTTTCACACTAAAATGTTTAAATTATGCTCAAATTTAAAAATTTTCAATCATACTTTTGTGAAATTACTTGATAGATATTGTAAGAATTTAACCTTTCCGTTTCTAAATGTTTACCCAAATTCCACAAAATATAAGTGTGCCGGTGATGTTGTAGACTTTAGAACTTGGCTTGGTATATCTATTCGAGACCACAATAATGAGTATTATGGATTTAATTGGAGTAACTTATTTAAATTGGTAAATCTTAGGATTACAACCAAATCACCTACACATATTGTTTATTAACTAACTACACTGGTTAGTTAACCTCCCGTTTAAACCCTTCCACTCTCATCTTTAGAGTGATGATCCACTAGAATAACCCGTAGAGCCAATCCTTTAGGAATTTACACCAATTATTTGTTTCGTTACACCCTTACACCTTAACCTACCCTGTTAGATTAAGTTTAATTTACAGTTGCTAGTTGCTTAAAGTGTAAAGTTTGTATTTCTTGAGTCTTGTGTTATTTTCTATCTTTGGTGCGGTTGGAAATTTGCACATTGCAAATAGGAATGTATACTAGTAGTCAAAGCTCATGTGATTTTACTACATTCAAAATTAATGGTGAATTCAAAGAACGAAGAAATTACCGAAGGAATTATCCAGAATTATTATGATCGTGAAAATGGTGAAACTACACCGAGAATTGAAGTATAGTTAGCAAAAAAATGGAAAAATACAAAAAGAGAAAGAAGTTTGAAGATAATTGTTTCGCAAAGAGCATTACCGAAGGAATTATACGAAGGATCGATTATTCGTTGATACGTCGAAAAAAATCAACGATGTAGAGTATTGTACAAAGTAGAAGATATCTCCACTTGCCTTGTAGAGTATGTGAAGTTTTGGAATGATTGGGGAGTTGACCGTTATGGAAACCCCAACTTAGGTTGTTGTTTTTTATCTATGATCAAGATGTTGTAAATATTAGTATCTTTGTCATAATAATGTTCAGGAAAATAAGTGTCTAGCAACTTGTACTTTAAGCCTTAATCTATTTGTTTCTTGTTTGTAATTTAACAATAATTTACTTCTCTTTCACCTAATGATTTACCTCTGGTTTTGTGCGAATGAGGATTCATACGAACATGTATGTCTATCCCAACATTCCGGGTGTGTATGCATGGCTTGTACCTTGTTGATTTTACAAAATTTTGTTGAAAGTTAGAAGGTTCCTACCCTATATCATTCTTCATCCTAACTGTTGGTTAAATTCGAATGGGGATGTGATCGAACACTCATGTCTATCCTGGCATTCTGGGTGTGTATGTGTGCTTCAGTTGCCTTGTTGGAGTGGTACTTCTGGTGAAAGATTGTAGAATGATCAAACCGTACGCCTTTCCATACAAAGACCTATATTTACCTTTATAAACTTGTTACTCCTTGGCTTTAGTGGTGGAGATGTGCATCCTTTCTAAGCTTATGATAGAATACTCATAACGACCGAGCAATTAAGCTAATTAGTTACATGTTACCACATAGATTAGTTGAGTGATTTGAGTGTTTTCATCTTCCTATTTCGTGAGGTGTTTGGTTGTGTACTTGTAATAGATCGAATAAATGTTTTAAACGGAAAATATCCTTAGGGATACATTTTTGTAAACTTCTAAAGGCTACTTGAGGATAAGTAGGATTCAAGTGGGAGGATATTTGATGACATCAAATAACGTTTATTTTATAGCATCATTTATCCCATGATATTAACCCATTTTGTATAGTTATTACAAAGAATTGTTACTTAATCGTTTATATTTGAGAATTGCAGTAATTATGGAGTAATTGGTGAAACATAGCAAAAGGCGCGAATTTTGGAGCTTAAATGAAGATATTTTAAAGATTACTATTTTGAAGACCAATACGCCATTTCCATCAAGAAGATATGGCGTATCCGTGCCTGTACCCACCAAAGACCATAGGAGATTAAAGATTAATACACCATATCTAGAGGACTCAATACGCCGTATTCAAGATATGGAATCAATATAATATTCTAGAAGATATCAAACGTGGTCCCTACTCCAAGAAATCCCCAATACGTCATCTCCAACCTATTGGATACGCCGTATTGAACCGACTTCCAGACATTATAAATAGAAAACTCAAAAATGAGTTTTAAGTGTGCTAAATCATATTCTTGATACCTAAACCACAAAATTTGATTTTTAGAGGAGAAAAAGAGCAGAAGAGGTCGATCAACGTTATCAATTCCATAGGAGACATCGTGTAATTCCATATACTTTAGTAATCGTTCAGATTTTGGTATCATTCGTTAACTTGGTTAGTTTACCTTGGCTAAATTATTACTCTTGTATTTATTATGACGATTGAAGGCTAATACCTTTGGGTATTAGCCATTATTATGAAGATCTGAATGTTTGGTATTTGTTTATATCGATTTCTTGATTTATCGTTGTATGCTTGTTTATGTTTATCAATTTATACTTGTTTACGCGCTTTTGTATGCGACCTATCATTCAACTGGATCTAGCTAAGTGGACCAAGCGGATCTAGAGTCCGGGATAGCTCTCCATATAGTAATTTATACACCTAGAATAATAGTTACACAAATATTGTCCTTCTAAGTCTGTGTCTAGGATACGCTTCGGGCTTAACTAGTTAATTGGATATTGCCAATGGTTTATTGATCGTGTTGACTAGCAGGTGACCTAGATAATTCAACAAATAACGTTCTGATTCCATTGGATAGTTGGACAAGTGGACTACTAGTGTATAGATTGCCATTAAGCGGTAAGTGGGTAAAGTCTTTATGAGCTAGGGTTTAACAAGATCACCATTGCTTTAATCCCTAAGATAGATTATAATCAGCAAATAAGGATGCTTTATGCGGATGCTTTAATTGTGACAGAATTAACGTGTTTAGGTCTTAGGATGATGTAACGCCTAAGTCTTAAGAATGATATGCCACCTCGAGAGAAGAAATCATTGCACTAAATAAACAAACCAACGTTCTAATCGGATTAATTATGGTTAATACAGTTTTATTATATAAGGTTCGACCCCTATTTTATCTTTTGTTAATTAGCTTGCATGGGTAACAGGTTTTTGAATTGATTGTAGTCACCAACCAAACCGTGCCAGTCTCTCAGGCTGAAAACCCCCTTTTTCATCAGAATTAGGATTTAGACTGACACAGGTTTAACATAGGATTAGAATAGAATTAACATGTATTAGATAACCAATATATTAATTAAATTGATAGACTTAACCTCGCTCTCAGTGATCGATACCCTACTTACCACGAAACTACTACCGATCGGGTACACTGCCCGTTAAAGTGTTGTTTTTGGTTGAGTCGGAAAAATATAAATTTAAAACTTGAATCATATAAAAAACAACCCTACACTACAACACATTAGTTTTAAAGCATGTTTTTCTCAGGACAATGAGGTACAAGAGCAAAGAGATACATTAGTGGTCAATCATTTTAGAGTCATTGCATAAAGATTTAGAGGCATTACATTTTGGGAATATTTGTCGTGATCTAAAATCTTTACATTTTCGAGGATGAACAAGTTAAGCCATTGAGCTTTTGTAACAACATTTATTAATTCCAATATATCATTTTCAAATGACTCATTTAGAGGTCGTTCTCTCATGTCTTGTGCAATGGTATTATGAAGTAACGCTCCCGGAACATCATTTCCGCTGCGATCCATTTTTAGGGTTTTACAGATTGGTATTCAGAGCCAAGGTTATAGAGAACCAGGTTAAATGTTTTTACTTGGACTATAACTGTTTTCAAACATTGCATCATACAAAAGGTTTTCACGGGACATACATATACTAGTTGTTTGCATTAGTAATTGTACTAGATGCATACATGACATACACTATTGAGTTGCATTAGTTGGTTATACTAGATGCTTACATGATTCATATATGTGTTCATATTATACTACGTATATTACTATAAGGGTCTTAAATATATACACATATATATGCTTACATTCCCTTACGCATACTCTATAATTATTTATATAAGGGTTATTTATATAAATACTAGAACAATTCTCAAAACATTACGAATAACACAATGGTCCAAAACTCATACTCAACCTCAACACATTATTTCACAACATTTCACTTTTGGAACACGACTTTTAGAATGGAACAAATTTTAAATTATTACTTTGTGATTTTGAAGAATCATACCTCCTAGAAGAGCTCCATTTGCTAGAAGAGCTCCAGTTTCTAGAAGAGCCCCATATGTTAGAACCGCCAACAATCCTAATAGAAATGCTAGCACTACTACGGATGCACCAATGAGTGTTGCTACCATCAATCAGCTAATCGAAACACGAGTCACTGAAGCACTCGCAAATTAAGAACAACTAAGGAACAATGGTGTGAATGGCAATGGAAGCCAAAATTCAAGATCAGGAACTGAAAGACCTACTCGCACTCCCCGAGAGTGTACTTTCAAGGACTTCTTGAACTGTCAACCCCTTACTTTTAAGGGTACTAAAGGAGTTGTTGGTCTAACTTAGTGGATTGAAAAGATGGAATCAGTTTTCCATATTAGTAAATGTACTGTTGAGAACCAAGTTAAGTTTGCTACTTGCACTCTTCTTGGTGCTAGTTTAACATGGTGGAACTCCCATGTCAAGACAGTTGGTCATGATGCCGCTTATGGCATGCCCTGGAAAACTCTCATGAAGATGATGACTGTCAAGTACTGTCTAAGAAGTAAGATCAAAAAGTTAGAGATCGAAATCTTGAACCTGAAGGTAAAGGGTATTGACGTTGTAGGTTAGACCCAACGCTTTTAGGAATTAGCATTGATGTGCGGGAGAATGTTTCCCGAGGAATCTGATGAGGTGGAGAAGTATGTCGGTGGACTTCCCGACATGATTCAAGGTAATGTGATGTCAGCTAGGCCAAAGACAATGCAAGAAACAATCAAGCTAGCAAATGATTTGATGGACCAGAAGGTTCGTGCCTATCCTGAGATGCAAGCTTAAAATAAGAGGGAATTTGATAACAACAACAACTTCCCAAGAGGCAGAATGTGGTTCAAGCTTACACCGTTAGGTCTGGTGAAAAGAAAGAGTATGTTGGAACTCTTTCATTGTGCAATAAGTGCAAGTTTCACCACCATGGCCCGTGCACTGTAAAGTGCGCGAACTGCAAGAAAGTCAGCCATATGACAAGGGATTGTTGGAATCCTACTATTGCTAACAATCAAAGGACCATCACTTGCTATGAATGTGGAAATCAAGGGTACTACATGAGTGATTTCCCGGAGCAAAGGAATCAAAGTCATGGAAACCAAGTTGAAGATACTAAAGCACATGGAGTGGTGTATGCTTTGGGATGAGAAGAAACCGACCAAGACCCTAACAAAATTGAAGATGAGATCGAAGCTCAAGAGGAAGACTTCCTCGCCTCGACTAGTGAACCCTAAGTTGGAACTACCATAGGCTACATTTCTTTAGAAATTTCCGTTGTACTCTTTTAAAATTCCGTTGTACCCTTTTTCATTTCCGTTGTACTGAACGATTTCAATTATCTATCAAATCTATGTATTGCAAAAGTTTCGTCAAAGTTACTTTAATTCTCTAACTATTTATGCAAACTACTCTCACAAATATTAAAAAATCATAACACTATTTTGACAAAAATTCGCATAGCATTGTTAGCCCTCAAATATACATAGCCTGATCAACTATGTATAATTCAAGAAAGTACAATGCCATGTTGAGAAGTAGTCACCGTAAAACTTTTGTCAAAAATCAAATATTCAATTTTTATTCTCGGAGGACAACTCACCGACAAGTTCAACCGTCATCAAGAAATTGAGACCCGTACTAATGAGGTTCTACATTAAGATAGCAAAAAATTGACTTAGCACGTATTAGGAGGATTAAGACGAGTATCTACACCTCTTCACCAACACCATTTCAGAAGGCATCTCAACCTAAATTTCAGGACGAAATTCCTTTAACACGGGGAGACTGTAACATTTCACATTTTCTCGTCATTTTACGACAATAATATTCAACTATTTATTTTAAATTTTTACGCGTTTACTTTTAACTTTTACCGTTAAGCTAAATAGCATAAACTAAAATGAGCATTCAACGTAAATGGGCATCAAAAAATTAAATGTTTACGTCAAGCAAATGTTATAAAGTTATTAGGATGATAATTTATAACTTTACACCTTTTATTTTTATTGGTTACGTAACGCAATAAAACTACACTTTTGCATGCATGGCAAACCATAAACGGCTACACTTCAACAAATACCCAATAATACTCAAAAATCTCATAAACACTTACCCATTTCACCTTATAACTGAATTTCATCATGCACATACACACATATACTTGAAATTAAATACAACACCCCCACTAACACCATTAAACAACTATATTTGTTATCCTTTAGATCAAACCATAAAGTTTCATAACTTTTGCCCCCTACCCTTAACCAAGAGACAAGAACAACCATGCTTAAGCTAACATCACATCCATCTTACAACCTCTCTTACACAAATACAAGTTTGTCTCCCAACATCCTTAACACTTCTTACAAGCTAGGCATTATTTTAACCATCTTCTTGCTACTCTTGAGCTCACCCATGGTTAGCCATAGAACAAGAGAAAGAGGACTTTAGACAAGCATGCTAGTGTAGTCAAGATATTCTCTTACAAGACAATAACCTTTGCAACTATACTTACAAGACCTACATGAGTTTTAAACCATTTCTTGTCCTCGTTTGTCTTCTAACCTACGACATACAACAAGAATGGGGGAAGAGACCTCCAAGTCATCATGTGTGCATTGTCAAGTCATGTTGGTAAAGCACAACACCATCTCTTCACTCTACAATATTATACTAACCTAGTTAGTACTTAATCAATAAACAAAACACTTTGTCCCATCCTTTTGCTTCTTAAACCGGGTACCATAATGGAACAACCAACATTAGAGGTTTTGCAATCTAGTTTAAGTGTTCTTGGTCTTCCCTATACGAATCACACATCAAGGGTTGTAAGCATTGCTAAAACCTAGACTTTGTGAATGCATTAGCTTTTTATACCTTAAGTCTTGATTCCATATTAACCTTTCATAAACAAGCTCAAGTAACCTCAAACTTACATACATTCACTTATAAAATAAAATCACACGTAAAGACTTGCTAACCTTCACCCTTGTTTTCCTGCTACCAGACGCACTCACAAGACCAACTACGCGCAAGAAGAGTAAGCCAGAAAAACACTAAACCATAACTCTCTGTTTCGATATTTGAGCAGCAAGTTTACTAGAGAGGTTAGAGTTTACTCTTAAAAATATTAGGGTTACTCCTATTTAGAAGATTATGGTTTGTAGTTGGAGAGTTGGGTTAAGGTTTTGGTCTGATAAAAAGTAGGGTTTTTGATTTTGTATTGTATTTGTGTACCATCACTCAAAATTCTAAGTCATTCAAACCACCTCATGATTTACATATCTTTATTATTAAACACCCTAGTCGTGTGATTGTGTGCTTTACTTTGCAAAGAAAGCCTTTTTGAAACCCTTTTTTGAACCTACTGATGTCGAAACCCTCATTGTGTAACATGAACGAAACCTCATCGTGTCCTATTTCTGGATACACTACGTTCTAATCTTACCTAATTTAAGTGTCTACGCCAAATTTCAGCGTCTAACGTCGAGTTTTGACATTGGAAAACCCTCGTCGAAATCTGTTATTTTATGTGTAAATAAGTCGAAACTGGGCTAACTTTGAGCCACATTTTTGACTCGTTGACCAAGGTACAAGGTCGAGTCTTGAGTAATAATTAAAGATAGTAGGTTAAGGTACGTATAGGAAAAAGAATGGGTTAAAACGGTTAAGAAACGAATAAGATATGGTCTTGTGAAAATGTCCCGATTGAACTTGTTCTAGCTTGTTCTAACATGCAAAAAATGTTAGAGCTTTAGAAACATATAAAGAAAAATCACTAGAGTGCGTTACAATCCGAACTAAAATGTGCTAAACGTAGACCACCATGTTGACGATATTTAGAAAGAAGAATCACTAAAAATGACCCGTTAACAAAGCCACAATATGTTCTCAAAGTTGGGTGTCGACATGTGCATTTTTACACATGTTTCTGGTCTCGAACATGCATTAAAATACCAAACAGTGAGTTGGCCCAAGCTGATTATTTAAAGACCTTGTGTTCTAGCTTCTAAATTATCCGGTTACGTAAGTCACGGACTCATATTTAGAACGTAACGACCCGTCAAAGATGACCATATTCACAAAAATTGACATATTTTAAATATTTTCAACATTTAAATAAAATGCAAGCATACACTAGGGGACGAACTTCATATAATTCATGTAAATTACATATTTAGCTTAAATATTTGTTATTTCATTTAGGTTACGGATAGAGTATTTTGCATCATTTTCTGTGCCTACACCTATTTGATATTATCTTGACATTACTTGAGGTGAGTTTATAGCCCCATGTTTTACTTGTTTTACATATATTTTTAGGATGAGATAATGCTTGTTTACAAATTCATTTACATGGTTGATTCAAACTCATTACATGTTCATTTACAACTCGTTTACAAATTGATTTACATACTCATTTACATGTCTCACGATGAAATACAATAGTTGATTTCATTTTGGACGCAAGTGGACATTTTTAAACTTCATTACATGTTTGCCTAAGTAGCGATAACCCACTGAGCCCACTATCATGAACTGTCAATTACTGAATTGTAAGCGCGAATGTTATAAATAGATCTATTTGGGATTGACATCCTATCCGGGTGAGTAGCTCTCACTGGTATCACAGAGTGAACCAACAGATGTATACCATGTCGGATTTGGGATGTTTCGAGTTGAACATCATCACGGGCAATGTGGCATTGTTTATATTGCATTCATACATGTCGAGCTTCAGTGTCATGAGCTTAGGGAAACATAATTACATTTTGTGATGGGTGCACAGGTTGCATAATCACAAGTAAATCTTGCGGTCTTGTTTTATACATAAGCAAACCTATGAATTCACCAACTTTATGTTGACGTTTTAAAGCATTTTTTCTTAGGTCAATGAGGTACAAGAGCAAAGAGACACATTGGTGGTCAATCATTTTGGATTCATTGCATAAAGATTTAGAGGCATTACATTTTGGGAATATTTGTCGTAATCTAAAATCTTTACATTTTCAAGGATGAACAAGTTAAGCCGTTGAGCTTTTGTAACAACATTTATTAAATCCAATGTATCATTTTCAAATGACTTATTTAGAGGTCGTTCTCTCATGTCTTATGCAATGGTATTATGAAGTAACGCTCTTGGAACATCATTTTCGCTGTGACCCATTTTAGGGGTGTTACAATATGGATCAAGACTCTGCATACATGGTGGCTGCATCCAAAGTTCCCATGCTCAAACCTGGTGAGTTTGAGATATAGAGGATGAGGATTGAACAATATATCCAGATGATAGACTATGCATTGTGGGAAGTCATAGAGAATGGTGCAACCTTGCCAAAAACAACAACTGTGGAAGGTGTTGTGACAGTGATGTCTATTACATCTGCTGAAGAAAAGGCTCTGAGAAGATTAGAGGTGAAAGCTAGAAGTACTCTAATGATGGGCATTCCCAATGAACATCAGTTAAAGTTTAACTCTATAAATGATGCTAAGAAGTTGCTGGAAGCTGTTAAAAAGAGATTTGGTGGGAATGCAACAACTAAAAAGACTCAAAGGAATCTCTTAAAGCAGTAATATGAAAACTTCACTGCTCTAAGCTCAGAGATGCTTGATCAGACTTTTGATAGGCTTCAAAATCTTATGAGTCAGTTGGAGATTTTGGATGAAAAGCTTTCACAAGAAGATGTTAATCAAAAGTTGTTAAGAAATTTGTCACCTGAGTGGAACACACATGCTGTTGTGTGGAGGAATAAAGCTGATTTGGATAAAATGAGCATGGATGATCTATACAATAACCTCAAGGTGTATGAACCAGAAGTTAAAGGGATGTCTAGCTCAAGTTCAAGCACACAGAACATGACTTTTGTGTCCTCTTCAAATAACAACACTAGCAGCACTAATGAAGCAGTTAATACTGCTTATGGAGTTTCTACTGCTAGCACTCAAGTTAATGTTGCTAACTTTACAAATGTTGATAACTTGAGAGATGCTGTTATTTGTGAATTTTTTGCTCGTCAACCAAATAGTCCTCAACTTAATCATGAGGACTTGCAACAAATCCATCCAGATGACATAGAAGAGATAGATTTGAGATGGCAAATGGCCATGTTGACTATGAGGGAAAGATGGTTTTTGAAGAATAAAGGAAAGAAGCTTACTATTAATGGCAATGAGACTGTTGGTTTTGATAAGTCCAAAGTGAAGCGCTACAACTGCCACAAGAGGGGACATTTTGCTAGGGAGTGCAAAGCTCTAAGAAATCAAGACAACAAGAACAAGGAAAGCTCAAGAAGGAGTGTGTCTGTGGAAACATCTACTTCCACAGCTTTGGTGTCATGTGATGGTCTTGGTGAATATGACTGGAGTGATTAGGCAGAGGAAGGGTCTAATTATGCACTCATGGCTTACTCATCTTCAAGTCTTGACTCAGAGGTATCCAATGATTCTATTTGTTCAAAATCTTGTTTGAAAACTATTGAATCTCTTACTATTAAAAGATTTAAAGAAATCTAAGTTAATGGTTTTAGGTTATAAGATAGGTTTAGAGTCAGTGGAAGAAAAACTTAAAGTTTATAAAGCAAACGAGTCTATTTATTTTCAAGATATTAAGGGCTTAAAATTTGAAATTCATATAGGAGAAATAGCTATTAGAGAGCTTAGGAAGAAGCTTGAAATAGGTCAAAAAGAAAAAGATGGCATTCAACTTAATGTAGATAAATTTGAACATGCATCTAAAAGTTTAAACAAGCTCATAGAGTGCCAGATAGTTGAAAATTGCAAGAAAGGTTTAGGCTATGAAAATTATAATGCAGTTCCACCTCCCTACACAGGAAATTTCATGCCTCCAACACCTGACTTATCTTTTACTGGTTTAGATGAATTTGTTAATGAGCCTGTAGTTGAGAACTGTAAAGCTATGTCTAGTGAAGAAGAGCCTAAGATAGTTAAGAAGAATGGTGATGCCCTAATTATTGAAGAATGGGTGTTAGATGATGAGGAAGAGGATGTGTCTTAGCCTAAAACTAAAAAGAAAACAGTTAGGCCCAGTATTGTTAAGAAAGAGTATATAAAATCTTAAAAATAGGAAAACTGTTAAACAAGTTGAGCAACATAGGCAAAACACTCACAGTCCAAGAGGCAATCAAAGAAATTGGAATAATATGATGTCTCAAAAACTAGGAAGCAATTTTAAGATGTTTAATAAGGCCTGTTATGTGTGTGGAAGCTTTGATCATTTGCAGGTTGATTGCAATTACCATCAAAAATAGTTTCAAAATCAAAGGATGGTAAAACCTGTTTGGAACAATGCTCAAAGGGTGAATCATCAAAACTTTGCTAAAAAGACTCACCCCTGTGCTAAAAGGAATTTAGTTCCAAGAGTAGTACTAACGAAGTCTTGTTTAGTATCAATTAATACTGCTAGACAAAATATTTCAAAAACAACAGTATTGGTTAATACTGCTAGACAAGTTAATGCTGCTCACTCAAAAACAACAGTGAATGCTGCTAGACCAATGTCATATCTTTCTAAAACAGCACATTCAACTGTTAAGAGGCCCATTCATAAGAACACAACATTTAAAAACAGTAATATTAATCAAAGGGTTAATACTGCTAGGGATAAAAAATTTAATACTGTTAGGCCAAAAGCAGTAGTTAATACTGTTAAGGGAAATAATCTTAATGATCTTAAGGCCGTAGCTTGTTGGGTTTGGAAACCAAAGCATAAAGTTTTAGACCATGTTTCTAAACACAATAGTGCATCAATCATCCTAATTTTTTTTTATTATATTGATGCACAAGGCAGATTCAAGTCAGTGATGGCTTGGGTCCTTAAAAGAAACTAATTTTCTTATCTAATGTACAGGGCAATCCACAAATGGATTTACAGGATCAAGGAGTGATTGATAGAGTATGCTCAAGGCACATGACATGGAACATGCCCTATCTTACAAACTATGAAGAGATAGATGGAGGATATGTTGCTTTTGGAGGGAACCCCAAAGGAAGGAAAATCACAGGAAAATGTACCATTAAAAATGGTAATCTAGATTTTAAAAATGTGTATTTTATGAGAGTGTTATAGTTTAATCTCTCTAGTGTCTTACAAATGTGTGATAAAAAGAATAATGTTCTTTTTAATGACACTAAATGTATTGTTTTATCTCCAAATTTTAAGTTAATTGATGAAAGTCAAGTTTTACTTAGAGTTCCTAGAAAGAACAATATGTATAGTGTTGATTTAAAGAACATAGTTCCTAAAGGAGGTTTAACTTGCCTTTTTGAAAAACCAACATCTGATGAATCTAAACTTTGGCATAGAAGGCTAGGTCACTTAAATTTCAAAACCATGAATAAATTTAGTTAAGGGAAATCTTGTAAGAGGTTTACCTTTAAAACTTTTTGAAAAGGATCAAACCCGTGTTGCTTTTCAAAAGAGAAAGCAGCACAGAGCCTCTTGTAAGTCTAAAACAGAGAAATCAATCAGTCTTCATTTACATTTGTTGCATATGGACTTGTTTGGTCCAACATTTGTAAAAAGCCTTAAAAAGAAAATGTATTGCCTAGTTGTCACAAATGATTATAGTAGGTTTACATGGGTTTTCTTTCTAGCTACTAAGGATGAGACTAGTGGCATTCTTAAGTCCTTTATAACTGGAATAGAAAATCTAGTAGATCACAAGGTTAAAGTGATTAGATGTGATAATGGAACAAAGTTCAAAAACAGAGAAATGAATCAGTTTTGTGAGATGAAGGGTATTTTGAGATAATTTAGTATAGCTAGAACTCCTCAACAAAATGGAGTTGCTGAGATAAAGAATAGGACACTAATTGAGGTTGCTAGGACTATTGATGTGTTGTTGTATAGGTGTTATTTATGATTATCAGGTTTTACATTATATTTAGCCAACTAACCTAAAGACAACACTTTAACGGGCAGAGTACCAGGTTAAAATGTAGCTTCGCGGTAAGTAGGGTGTCGAACACTAAGAGTGAGAGTTAACCTAACATTCTATCAGTATTTTATTCTATCTAGATTAGTCTAATTACTGGTTAAACCTATGTTATACAAATTTACTAGAGGTAAAAGGGGGGTTTTTAGCCTAAGATACTGTCACAGGTTTATGGTGACAAATATCAATTCTAAGCACAATACACACTAAAGCAAATAAACACAAGACAAAAGAGCAGAATGAGCCAAATAATAGAAAACTGTATTAACCATGTTAAATCTGATTAAATGCTGGTTTGATTAATTAGTGCAATGGTTGCTTATCTCGAGGCGGCATATCATTCTTAAGGCTTATGCGGTACTTCTTCCTAAGACCTAGACATGAACAATCCTGTCACGATTAACGTATCCGCATAAAGCATCCTATAGTTTAATTATAATCTACCATAGGGAATTAAAGCAGTGGTGATCTTGTTAATACCCTAGCCTATCGGGACTTTACCTAGTTATTGATTGATGTTGTTTTATACACCGGTAGTCCACCACCAAAATCAATACCAATTAATAAATGAACAATACTGGTTGAACAATTATCGGGTCACCTGCCGGTCAACTAAGATCATAATCAAAGAGTAATGATAAGGTGTCATTTGTGATCCTATTAGTTCGGGCATATAGAACACAACATGGAGAGCCATCCCGACATCTAGGTTACTGGTTAGGTCTCCCTAGACCCAGTTGAATGATAAGTCGCATGTACAAGCACATAAACAAGTATAAGGTGATAAACATAATTAAACAACAATGATGAATTAAGCAAAGCCAGATTAAAACAAACCAAACATTATAATCTTAATTTAACATGGCTAATACCAGGGTATTATCCCATAATCATTGTCATTATTACAAACGTGATCAAACAATTAAAAATCGAATGATTAAGAAAGTAAGAATTACACGATGTCTTTTATGGAATTAGGAGTAGTGCTCGACCTTAGATGCTCTTCTTGGCTTGAGAAATTCAACTTTAGTTGTATATTGTACAAAGAATGTGATATTGCACCCTAAAACTTGTTTTTGAGTCTTGTATTTATAGTGTCTGAAATATGCCTAGATACGTCGTATGGGGATAAGTGGATATAGCGTATAGGGGTTAATTTCCTTGGAGTCCGCGATAAGATCTAATCATTTAAGATAATTACCATCACTCATATTAAATGTGTATCTTTGAATGATGAACAGCTGTGCATACGGCGTATTAGTTGTAGTGGATACGCTGGATCAGGAATTGATCATTACGCGTTTCTTGTGCTGAGCTAGCGCTGATATGCCGTATCTTCATTGCTGGATATGGCGTATAGGTGCAGAAAATAGTATTCTTCAAATGTCTTCGTTTAAGCTCTAGAATTGCGCCTTTTTGCTTCTTCTTCACAAGTGACTCCATAATTACTGCAATAATAAACTTTAAGCAATTAAGTACCAATATCTTGCAATAATTATATAAAAGTGGGTAAAATACGTGGGATAAATGATAGTAAAGTATGACGTTATTTGATGATATCAAATATCCCCCCACTTGAATCCTACTTGTCCTCAAGTAGACTTTAGAAAGATTTTGAAAATGTATCCCAACCGAGGTTAAGGATTTTTCCGTTAAGCATTTCTTTCATGTTCAGATCACCTGTACAAAACCAAGCTCCTCACGAAATATGGAAATGAAATCACTCAGATCACTCAACTAATCTAGGGTGTATCATTTTAGTGGTACGCTCATTTGCTCAGTCGTGATTAGCTTCGTATCATAGGCTTGGCAAGGATACACATCTCCACCTCTAAAGCTAAGGAGTAACAAGTCAAAAGGTAAATTGGGTATTTATTAGAAGGCTCGGGTTTTTAATCATTCTTATTAAGATGAAGAATGATATAGGGTGTGGAGCTTCTGACTTTCACCAGAGGTCGTCGTCAAACAAGGCAGCTGAGACATGAATACATGGCCGTATCGACGGAATAGACATCCATGCTCGTACACATCCTTATTCGAGTAGATCCTAAGGTTAGTTATCAGGAAAGGGAAGTAAAATTGTTGTTAAATAAGATAAGCAAACAAATAGATTAAAGCCAACAAATAAGGTACGGTTGCTAGTAACTTTCCCCGACCGTTCCATGACAAAGACTCGAACTTATAAACAAACGTCTCAATCATAGATGGCAATGAAGACCTAAGTTGGCGTTCCTATAATGGTCAACTTCCCTTACATCTCGAACTATACATACTCTTACAAAATAAGTGGTGATATCAGCCACTTTTTATAATACTTTACATCGTTGATTTTTGTGCGTATCAACAAATAATCGATCCTTTCAAATAATTTCATCGGTGTAAGCTCTATGAACCGACTATCTTTTTCATCATTCATATTTTTTTTTCAACAATACATCACAAATCTCGGTGTAATTTCACTGTCTTCATAATCATCATTTGTCCGGCTAATTTTCTCTTGAACTTTTCTTCTTTAGGACATAATACATAATTGTGAAAGTAGCAAAAACACACGAGCTACAAACATTCCCATTTCATTATGCAATTTTCCAAACCATTACATAGATAGAGAAATTTTCACTAAGACGCAGGAACTACAAAACTTTACACGAAAGCGACTAACAACATTTGATCAAATAGGCTTTAATCTACACGGTAGGCTAAGGTGTAAAGGTAAAATGAGACAATATTTTATTGGTCTAGGAAAAAGAAAGGAATGGCTCAGCAGGTTGTTCTAGGGGTATCTTTACTCTAAAATGAGAGTAAGCAAAAGGGTTACACGTGGGCTAACTAACCAGTGTAGTTAGTTAATATTACGACATGTAAGCTTTTTGGTTTAATCCTAGAAATTTAGCAGTCAAGCATGTTACTCCATCTAAATCCATAGTACTCATCATTGAGGTCTCGAGTGATATACCAGGCCAAGTTCTAAAGTCCACTACATCACCGGCACACTCATATTTTTATGGAATTTTAGTAAGCAATTGGAAACAGATAGGCTTAATTCTCACAAATAGACATTAAGGGTTATAGTGCGCTATGTAACATTTCTCAATTTTAGGTCATTTCTCGATTCCTGTTATTCGTCACTATTTATTTTGGTCCAATACTCGTTTACTTTTAATTTAACTTTTAAGCTAAATCGCGTAGACTAGAAGTAATCATTTAATGTAAACGGTCATCCAATAAATGAAGGTTTACATCGACCAAGTAATATATAATTATTGAGAAGATAATTATTAACTTTGCGTATTTTATTTCTATTGGTCACGTAAAGGGTTTACGTTTCGCAATAAAATACATTTGAACACATCTCGGAAATACCTAGACTTACCTAGACTCAAACCAATACCTACTTTTAAAACCTTAACACAAAAATTAAGTAAATTTGGTGTACATAACTTACTATGGCCGAATATTGGGCACCAAATCCATTAGAAATCCTTATGGATCTTGCTAAGTACTTGCACAAAATCCCTTTAATTAATGTTAGTACTAAGTGTTCCTAGTTAGCTCATTACATAATGGTTAATAACCATTTTGCTCTCCCTTTTTCCCTTGGATACCCAGCTACAAACAATGCACATACACAAACTATAAGATTTCCAAATCTTAGGTAACCTTGTACAAATATTGAGTAATTAAAATATGTACTTAGGTGGTTTAGGAAAATACAATGTGAGGCTAACTAAAACCATAAAACCGCCAAGATTAAGGCACGGTTTGGTTAGTTTGAGTGACTAGGAAATGTAACAAGTATCTTGTCTATAAATACAAACTCACACTTGACATTTTACACTCTTATAACTCACACTCACTCAAACAATAAACATATATACTCCATATCTCTTGTTCGGGCCACGACACGTAAACAAACACCCTCTCAATCCATTCGAACCCAAAATAAATCCTAGGGTATTCATACAAGTCATAATAAGGTTTACGAGCTAAGGTTTGGGTATTTGAATAAGCTTTGAAGCTTTGGTTGGGTCATTTAGATCGTGTGTGCATTTGGGTTGCTTGCCTAGCTCGAAAACAAGCCTTAGGACTCATTATAAGTCACATTTAAACCCATAACATTTGTATTATACGTGTTTCCTTGTTATATAGTCATATAGGTCACGTCCTTATGTGATTAACAAGTTTACATGGACGTGAACATGCATGGTTCAACCTATGCGTGGCACACGTACATGTATTTTCGTAAACTTAACCTCATGTGGTGTTTGAATGCAAAGAAACGTATGTAATGTGAGTTAATGGCAAGAAAAAGCTTAAACATTTTTGTTAAATGCAAATATCGACGCCAACACGAACACTAATTTATTTACAAACGAATTTCTCAAAAACCATACGTAAACTAGTCATCTAAATGAAATGGCATGGCTAGGGAAGGTGTATACAAACTTATTGAATGCTTGCATGTGTTAAACGAACCATAAGGAGGAAATATGAACTCAAAGTGTTTGGATTATGGTTAAACACCACAAACGCGAACCATATGCACCAACAGTGGGCACATTCGTCCACTCTTGGGCCGCGTAGCCCACCAAAGGTTAAGTATGACTTGTAGTTAGCTTATATCAGGATTAAAGAGCTTAAACAAGAGCTCAAGGGCTTATCAAACCCTAATGAAACCCTACAAGAACATTAATAAGTTAATCGGACCCTTAATGGACCAATTAGGCACAACAGCCTACGTCCAAACCCAAACAGGCCCAATAAGAAAGTTTGGCGGGCCCACAACTTATTTATAAGCCTTATGAGCTTATTAATAATCCAACGAGCCTATTCGTGCTAATATGGACCCTTTGTACCTTTTAAAAACCAAACAGATCCTAAATGGGCTCGTTAGCCCATTACCGTGAACCACGAAACCCATACGCCATGAATAAGCTTGGCAGCTTATTTGTGAGCTTAAAACAGCTTATGAGGCTTATAATAAACATAGAGAGACCATTAAACCATAATGTGACAAGCCCAAAAGTTTATAATGTCTATCGGACTTGTAATGGGCCTAAAAGCCCATTACCAGGTACCTAAGTGCTTATTTAATTAGCCACCAAATGAAAATAGCTTAACATATTTCATGAGTACTTCTTGAGTTAAGAAAAATAAGTTGGATCATGTAGTGAAACTCAAATGGACCCTTAAAAGCGTTTCGGGTTATGATTGGTGGGCTAACAAGCCCAACAAACTCGAATAAGCTCAAATAAGCTCATCCGAGCTTATTCTTCATCCAAATAGTTTCATATGAGCTTATATAAGTAAAATGAGAGCTTATGTACTTTTGGAATCCTAAATGGACCCTTTATTTACTTAATGGGCCTTAACGAGCTCAAAAAGCCCAATAAGCTCAAATAAGTTCATCCGAGCTTATTTATAAGTTGACCCAGCTTATAAGGCTTATTGGAGCTTAATGAAACCCAATGCCACTTGTTAGATCTTAATTGGGTTTAAAATGTGATTTTTATAAGTTAAGGGACTAAATGTGTCAATTTTAAAACTTAAGGGTTTAAAACTGCCAATTTACTATTTTAGTAATTTGAGGGACTGTTTTTTCATTTCTGAAACTTTAGGGATTATTGGAACATATAAGGACCTAAAGTGTAACTCTATAAAGTTAAAGGGCCAAATGTGTACAAGTGAAAACTTAAGGGTCTAAAGTGTAAATACTATATTTCATAAACTTAAGGGACTATTTTTTAATTACATAAAACTCAAGGGTATTTTATAAACAAAGGTGATTTTATAAACACTTAGCGAATCGGACGAATTATATTCGGATATTATACAAGTAAACCTACGATTTAATAAATACGAATATTTATTAATAACATTTATACGTATACAAGAATGTGTGAAATCGTATACCTTCCCAAGAGCCATCAAACATTTTCAAATACGATAAACATGTGCACCACCACACAAGTGATAACAGTATATATAAACTAGCAAATTACTGTAGTTTATACATTGAGTCTTTAGCCTAAACTTGTAGACTAAGACTGGCCGTATTTACTTAGGTATTTGACGGTGTGATTCATACTTGGATATATTATCATTTCCAGAGGACTATTTACTAAGGTGAGTTCATAGCCCCATGTTTTACAATTATTTAAATGATTTACATCCTTGGGGTGAGAACATGCTTTGTTTTACAAATTGGACGCAAGTGTACATTTTATACTATGATTACGTGTTTGCCTAAGTAGCGATAACCCACTGAGCCCATTATCATGAACTGTCAATTACTGGATTGTGAGCGCGAATGTTATAAATAGATCTATTTGGGATTGACATCCGGGACAACTAAGATTGGAGCTTCGGTAAGCTTCTTTTTAAGAGTCTAAAAAGCATCAATACAATCTTTAGAAAACACAAACGGTGTTTCCTTCACAAGAATTGAGTCATTGTTCTAGCTATTTGGAAAATTCTAGGATAAGCGACGTAAAAAACCTCACATGACCTAAGAAACTCCTAACACCTTTAACGGTAGTCGGGTGAGGGACTTAGCGATAAAATCACTTTAGACACGATCGACCTCGAATTCCTGACTTTAGATAATTTTTATGCCCTAACACAATTCACTTCTCTACACATAAAAGTGGCACTTCTCCCAATTAGAACTAAATTTCGTGTCTTAACACCACCGTTTTAGCATCTTTCAAAAATTGGAGAGGCACGATCAAAACTATCCTAAACAAACCTGATAAATCATCCATAAACACTATCCATAGTCTTTTTCGATCATGATCTATGGAAATATGGCCATCATACACCGTATGAAAAGTACCGAGAGCATTACACAACAATATGGCAAGCGACGGTACGCGAAATTTCATATGGGCACGTGAAAGTAGTTTTCTCCTGGTCCTGGGGATCTATTGGTATTTGGAAATACCCTGAAAATCCATCTAGAAAATAATAAAAGTCATTCCCGGCTAATCTTTCTATAATATGATCCATAAATGGCAATGGAAAATGATTCTTTTTTTTTTGTTTTCGAGTTGCTTCATTTACCTTTCTATAGTCGATACAACCCTCCCATCCGATAAACTAAACGTGTCGGAATATTCATTTTCTTCATTACAACATCGGAAATTCCTCCTTTCTTTGAACACAAAAGCACTTGACTAACCCATGGACTTCGGAGACCGTGGGTAAATCATATCGGCATCAAGAAGTTTTAAGACCCCATTTTTATTACCATACATGAATTTTGGGGTTTGGGGGGGGGGGGGTTTTTTTTTATTTTTTTTTTTTTGGGGGGGGTTTTAGAGTTTTTTTTTTTGTGTTTGGGGGGGGGGGGGGGGGGGGGGTTTTTTAAATTAAACACGTATTTGACTTTGAACCGTGGGTTTGTAATCTCTCCATCAAGATTTTGTGTTCAAAAACGAGGGTCGATACCCCACCACCCCCCCCCCCCCCCCACCCCCCCCCCCCCCCCCCCCCCCCCCCCCCCCCCCCCCCCCCCACCCCCCCCCCCCCCCCCCCCCCCCCCCTCACACCCCACAACCCCCCCCACCCCCCCCCCCCCCCCCCCCCCCACCCCCCCCCCCCCACCCCCCCCACCCACCCCCCCCCCCCCCCCCCCCCCCCCCCCCCCCCCCCCCCCCCCGCCCCCCCCCCCCCCCCCCCCCCCCCCCCCCACCCCCCCCCCACCCCCCCCCCCCCCACCCCCCCCCCCCCACCCCCACACCCCCCACACCCCCCCCCACCCCCCCCCCCCCCCCCCCCCCCCCCCCCCCCACCCCCCCCACCCCCCCCCCCCCCCCCCCCCCCCCCCTCAGCCCCCCACCCCCCCCCCCCCCCCCCCCCCCACCCCCCCCCCCTTAGCATCTTTTCTAAATTGGAGAGGCACGAATCAAAACTATCCCCAAAAACCGAGAAATCATCCATAAACATTTCCATAGTCTTTTCGGTCATATCATGGAATATGGCCATCATACACCGTTGGAAAGTACCGGGAGCATTACATAAACCAAATGGCATGCGACGGTACGCGAAAGTTCCATACGGGCATGTGAAAGTAGTTTTCTACTGGTCTTGGGGATCTATTGGTATTTGGAAATACCCCAAAAATCCATCTAGAAAATAATAAAACTCATTTCCTGTTAATCTCTCTTACATTTGATCCATAAATGGCAATGGAAAATGATCTTTTCGAGTCGCTTCATTTAACTTCCTATAGTCGATACAAACTCTCCACCCGGTAACTAAACGTGTCAAAATTAATTCATTTTTTTCATTAGTAACAACGGTTATTCCTCCTTTCTTTGGAACACAATGCACTGGACTAACCCATGGGCTGTCGAAGATCGGGTAAATCATTCCGGCATCAATAAGTTTTAGAACCTCCTTTTTTATTACCTCATGAATTTTTGGGTTAACCCGTCTTTGACTTTGAACCGTGGGTTTGTAATCATCCTCCATCAAGATTTTGTGTGTACAAAAACGAGGGTCGATACCCTTGATGTCGGTGATTTTCCAAGTAATGGCCCGTTTATGAGATTTGAGCACTTTTAAGTGAGCATTTTTTTCATCATTGTTTAAACTTTTTGCAATAATCACGGGTAACTTGTCGTTTTCTTCTAAGTACGCATATTCCAAGTGAGACGGTAAATCTTTTAATTCTAATTCCGAAGGCTCTTCAATTGAAGATTTTGCCTTGGTCACTTCACTTTGTTTAAGGTCCATCGGAGGAAGTTGAAACGGGTCATTATTTAACAATTTTTCGATCAAACAAGTATCTTCCTCCGGATCGCAATCGGCGTAATCAATTTCTGGTGAAATTGAATCGTCCTTAAGATAAGCTTCCATTTCTTCCAAAATGAATTCGGAGGTAAACGGCTCAGACGTTGGGGTGGGATTGACACCCGAAGATTTAGAAAATCCTAGCAATTCCGGAGCATACTCCTCACAAACCGCATCAATGATGTCAATTCGGTTTACCGACTTATCATTTGTAGAGGAGTATCTCGTAGTTTGATCTAGATTAAAAGTGACGGCTTCGTTATCAACCCGAAGGGTTATTTCTTCACCATAAACATCAATTAAAGCATGATCGGTCCTCAAAAAGGATCTCCCAAGTATGAGAGGTACGCGAGGATCGGCTTTGAAATCAACAACAACAAAGTCGGTAGGAAAATGAAACTTTCCTACTTTAACGTAAACGTCTTCAGCGAGTCCTTTAGGATGGGTTATGGATCGATCCGCTAACTCTAAAGTCATCCGAGTTGGTGTAAGTTCGGGTAGGGAAAGATTTTTCCAAAAGGAAAGAGGCATAAGATTTATGCTCGCGCCAAGATTGACCAAGGTGTGGCATACATCCATTCCCGGAAAATTGCATGGAATAAGAAACTTGCCGGGATCTCCAAGCTTTTCGGAAAGCTTTTTGAGGAGCATCGCCGAGCAATTCTCGTTCAACGGTATCTTAGCTAACTCAAGCAACTTTTCCTTATTCATGAGCAAATTCCTAATCGTAGGAGCAAATCTTGTCATCAAAAACAAAGCATCCGTGAAACTTATGTAAAAACGCAAATCTTGAAACATTTGAAAAATCTTCTCTTTTTGATACGAAGCTTTTTCACAAAAAATTTCTTGGTTAAGTCGGGAAGGATATGGAATATTTGGCTTAGGTAAACTCTTCGGAACATCGAGTTTTGGAATGGGAGTGGTTTTAAGCAAAGTCTTTGGAATATCGGGTTCCGGAATAGAAATGGGGGTTACCAGAGGTGGGGTTTGAGCGGTACTTCCTTGGAAATTAGATTGCTCCTTATCTATTGTCTCCTCAGTTTCTCGTTCCACTACCTTTTTAGGAGAAGGATTAGTAGGAATCGAGGGTCCCTCGTAAGCAACACCACTTCGAGTAGTGATTGCTTTCATCTCACCCTTCGGGTTTGGAATGCTATTACTCGGAAGAGTACCCGAAGTTGAGGTTTGGTTTTGAAACAATCCACATATCATGTTTTGCTGATTATTTTGAGCTTGAAAACCTTGATTACCATGAAAACTATTTCCCCGATTAAAATTATTCCCTTGACCTTGATTTTGATTAAACCTATTTTGACCATTGTTTTGCACCGGAGCAAAACCGGGTGGTGCCATTTGATTACTAACACGGTTCGGAGGGTTAACTTTATTGTAAGTACCCGTAGTCTCACAAACACTAGCTTGATTGTAATCGGTAGTCGGACAATTATACCAAGAATGGGCACCACCACACGTAACGCACGTTTCCTCAACCTCTTTAACCGGAGCGGGAGTGACAACTTTCGTAGAAACAATCTCGACTAAGGTCGAAAGTTGATCCGCAAGCTTATCAATTCTCTCATCCGTCTTACTAACACTTTCCCTAGAAGTCGTATTCATCCTAGAAGCATTTGGTTTGTTTCGTGAATAACGCACTTTTGATTTGTTTTCAATTATATTCAAAGCCTCTCTAGTCGTCTTACTCAAAAGATTTCCACCCGCCGCAGCATTTAAGGAGTCTTGATCGTTGTCGTTTAAACCGTTATAAAAGGTATCAACTTGGGTTAACTCCGTAAATCCATGGTGGGGACAAGCTCTAAGCATTTCCTTAAATCGTTCCCACGCTTCACTAAAAGACTCATCGAATTTTTGGGTAAATCGAGAGATTTTATTCTTTAAGTGAGTCGTTTTCGAGGGAGGGAAAAATTGATTCACGAATTTGGTAACGAGATCCTCCCAAGTCAAGATTGAATTAGGAGGTTCTTTCTCGTACCAAGTTTTAGCAGCCCCCTCGAGTGAATATGGAAACATCATTAGCTTAATCACATCGTTTGGCACATTCCTAAATCGTAGAGTCGAGGTAATCCTTTTGAAACTATTAATATGAGCATGAGGATTTTCGTTCTCTAAACCGTGAAACGGGTTCGCTTGAACCAATTGTAACAAATTCGTTTTAATCTCAAAATGATCCGCATTAATTTTCGGTAGCTCTTCCATTGTACGTTCCGCCATTGGTGCAACGATAGTACGAAGCTCGGGTTCGACTATGTTTGGAGCACGTCCTTTATTTCGACGTCTCGGAATGGTTACGTTTGAATTATTTGGAAAATTGGAATTTCTAGTGCGCATGCACTAAACAAACAAATGAAATGATAAAAGAAATGAGAAAAGGAAATATTTTTGTTTACCGAATAATCAACAAACTTAGGGTAACTCTCTTAAGTAAAATAAATTTTACAAAAGAGGTGCGCCTTTTTCGTAAGTGACACAAATGGTAAAAAAAAATTAGGTTCGGGAACTTATTGATGGATAATACCTCAGTTGAAGGTACTATTTGTTGGTGTTCTTTTACCAACTTTGTTAAAATTTTTTTCTGATATTAATAAAATCACAAGAAAAATTCGAAAGAGCAAATATTTTTTGTATTTTTCTTATTTAATAATCTTCTACTTATATTAAAAAGAAAAGAAAATTATTTTTTTACTTTTTATATTTTTAATTTTTTTGAATTTTTGATTTTCTTGAAAGCGTAACTTTCGAAAACGAAAGGTTCTCCAAATAACAATCGACAAACTGCAAACGAAGGAATCTTAATCACAAATCCCCGGCAGCGGCGCCAAAAATTGATCTAATCAATAGTATATACGTATAATAATACAACGATGATGAAATTCCTAAACTACCCTTGAGGACAAAGGTAGTAAGAAAAATCACACGAAAATATTCTACGTAAGAAACCGGTAAGTGATTACCGGGTCGTTTTCCCAAAAATTTATAAAATTGAGACCTTGTTTGTTATTTGGAAAATGACTTGAATTGGTTCGAAGATGATTTATTTTCTAAAATCCTAATAGTGAGCAAATAAAGGAACAATTAAACCTAACTACGAGAAATCAATACGGGAAAGTAAATTTTAACTAAAAACGTAAATCGGGAATCCAAAATGGGACCTAAAAACTCTAAATTAACAAAATTAAGTCCTAAAATGATATTTTTAGTTTTTATAAGTCTAAATTAACTAAAAAGCTAAGACAAAAAAAACTATACCAAAAACGAAGGTGATTAGGGCTTGAAAACACTAAAAATGTGAACGGGATTCAATCCCGTTCTTTAAAAAATAAAATTTTGCAATTTTAACCCTACGAAAGCAAATCTAATTTTCCTAAGTTCTAAATGTTAAAAGAAAATTTTCTAAAAAAGAATTATAATATTTTTAACTTTTTTGTAATTTTTTATGAATTAAAAACGATTTAAAGGAAAATTAAATATAAAAAATACTAAACGTTTTATAAAAAATCTGAAAATTTTCTAAAATAAGTAAAGAACTTAAGCTACAATAAGCTGAAACAGACAGATTACTTAAAAGCTATAAAACATAAAAAAAATTACTTATAAGATGCAAATAAGCTATAATAAGCTCTAACCTAAGAGGAATAAGCTAACATGGGCTTAAACTAAACTAATAAGCAATATTAAACCTAAATAAGCTAGGAAATTAAGCAGATAAGCACAAATAAGCCAAAAATTAGCACTCAAACAGCCCAAAGGACAACTTTTGGGCTTAAAAATAAGCACCAAGATGGATCCTTATGGGAATAAGGACTATATGGGCTGAAAGCTTGAACAATAAGCTTTAATAATTAGCAAATAGAAAACATTTTGAAACACAGATAAGCCATTAAAAAGCTTAATGAAAAAGCCATTTGTTCATTCACAACACTTAGAAAATTATTTTGAAATTTTTACAAATCTACTTTTTAAACTTAAAATTAAGCAAGTAAAAAGATCCTTATGAACTTTTAAGCTAAAAACAGAAGAAGATTAGACCTAAATGAGCAAGTAGCAATAATCAAAATCCATTTTGAAAGAAAGAATAAGCCACAATAAGCCAATCAAAAAGCTGTTTTTAGCTTAGACTTCAACTCTTAGCAATTTCTATGACAGATTTTTGCACAAACTCAAACAACAATTGCAGACTTAAACCCTACTACTCTACTGCATTGCAATCCTAAAAACAAATCTAACACACAACTTCAAAACAGGTTTTGACAGCTTAATCAAATGAGCTATATGAAAAAAAATTGAAACACAGTTTTGAAAACCTAGTAGAAAAACTTAAAAACTCACTCCTAGCTTTTAAGACCTTTTAAAAACAGCTTGAATCAACTAACAAGAGCTTGTCAAAATCCACCAAATGACCCAAGAGGTTTTTTTAAACCTATTTTGACCCGTTTGACACACTGTCCCAAACACCCCTTTAAATGTCTTAAACTCATTTTTAGCTTATATTTTTTAAATTTTAAGAATAATTCCTTAATACCAAATAGTGATAAGCTATTAGCAGACTTAATAAGCAGATATCAACAACAAAATAAGCAGAATCAATAAGCTAACTAATTATGCTACTTATTTTTGGTTTTTTCACAGTTTTAAGACAAATTATGAAAAGTAAAGATTTTAAACTACAAATTAAACATAATAAGCATAAATCAAACATAATAAGCACAAATAAGCTACCTAAACAACAATAAGCAGAAATTAAGCAAAATTAAGCTACTAAGCAAATTTAAATCTAGAAAAGGTAAAAGAAGACTTACATAAGCCTCTGCACTAAACATGGCTATAAAAGCTCTTTTGAGCTATCAACAAGCTCTAGCTTATCCTAAGATAAGTTGGTGGGGTCCTGGAAGCCCTTCCATTACTGGCTTCCCTTCCATATTAAAAGCTGAGGTATATTTGAGAGTGGATTTTAAGTAGTATAAGCTCAGTAAAGCTTTGATGGCTTTACTGAGTAAACAGCTAGCTTATGAGTAGATTTAAGAGCTTATTGAGCTTAGTGAACAAAAGAGAGCTTATTTAAACATTTTGCATAAAAGTAAATAAAAGACAATTGAGTTATTAGTAAACTTAACTTTTATTAATAGAAAAACTGATTACAACTTGAAAATGAGATTACAATGACTGAAAACATTAAATTGAAAATTACATTTGCTAAATTTAAAAGCTACACTAAGCTGCTAAAAACTAACTACTCCTCGATTCCATTTGTGAGTGAGGGTGCCCCTTTATTTATAGGCTTGAGAAGAAGCTTCCAGGTCTCAAACGCTCCTCTTGATCTTTTAATCTCATGCGTCCATTTCTTGCAATCATTGGATCTTCATTTTAGACCGTTTGATCAATAAGTGTGCACATGGATTGCCAGCATGGCAATTCGTGTGTCAGAGGCTTTGTACTTCTTTAACAAAGGATTTAGTGTAATTTTTCATTCCTTGTGTGTTTCTTTAGGATCTCGCGTGTCATTCCCTTGTAAGCTTGACCAATCAGAGGCTTTGGTGACGTTTCCTTTTGCTGACATGATGCTTAGTACTTGGAATCTTCTTTTGGCTACGTCAATTGGGATTTACCCTTTGTTTTTTATGCAGGTAAAATTGAAGACTGTAGATGAGTAGTAAAAACAAACTTTCCTGCCTTCTTTTCTTTTCTTTTTATAAGATTGTTTGACCCCGGGGTGTGGTTGTTGACTTGGGCTCGGGTATAAAGGAATTGGGCCGCAGGTTTATGGATTCGGGCTTGGGATAAAAGGGTATTGTTATAAAGGGATAACGACCATTATTCTTTAATAAAAGCATAACTTGCACAATTTGTTCATTTAATGGCCATTTTTGGTATAAAAAGGATATGTGATTTCTCACATATCAGTGAGCATGCCGGTCCGAAGGTCACAACATCACATGGAGGCAATACTTTACAACAAGGATGATTAAGAGATTTACTGTTGTGACAACCCACAATAAAATTTAATTCTCGTTTTATTAAGTAAAAAGTCATGTACTGCAAGTTTGCAAGTTTACCGTTAATTTCAACGAGAAGTTATCTTATGATCGTCAATGCATTATTTTATCATGGAACGTTTAAATTTCACACGAATATCACCATTATTACTCTGTGTCTAATAAGACGTTTTTGAACGAGTAGCGATAAGAACCAAAATTTAGTTCACTTTATGAAACCATCTACGTACAAACTAATAACTATGACAACTATAAATGGATTCAACAAAGATAAAATAACTCACATCTATATACAAATGCATATGGCAACTAATATATATATATATATATATATATATATATATATATATATATATATATATATATATATATATAATAAAACACCATCATTACCAAACCCTGTACACTACCCTACTACTTCATGAATTTGAATAAATCCATCATGGGATACGTATTATCAATCTGATACAAATTCAAATGGAAGAATAGTGGAGATGCTCCAACAGTATTATGATAAGAAATAATGAGCTACAATATTAGAATCATTACCCTGGTGCGACTATTTGTACAGTGTACATTCACGTGAAATATATCAGTAACTAAGCCAATAAATTTAGTATAAAAGGGGAACCATGCATGGACAAATAACTCACAACTAAAAACCTGAGAACAATAAGTAAATTGTATGAGTCGAATTCAAGTTTCATTGAGGGCACAAGCTAGACGGACGTCGGATTTTAAAGGGTTGAAACAAGGAAGGTCTGAATTTCTCTCATCACCACCATCTTTCTCTTCATCTATCGAGCTTGGATCTCGGTGAGTCTTTTCTAGCTTAACTATGACATTTACCCTTGTGACCCATATTGCAACCAAAGCCGTACGACCTTGGCAAGCCAGCCAAAGGTCTCGGCCTTGTAAGGCTTATACACGACAGATAGTGCATGCATGATTAGTGCTTGCTCACGCATACGAAAACCAAACCACACCATGCATGAAATAATAACTACAATGAAATTCGTAACCCATGTATCACACGTATAAAACAAGTAACGAAATGAAAAGTTTTGTAAAAACTCTAAACATACCATGACCAAACACGTTGTTCGTTAGAGGTGATGAACCCTAGGGTCTTCGCATACAATATCGAGGAAACCCTCGTATGGTAGCTTCGACGTGCAACTGGGTTTGACCACGAGACCCAAGACAAACCCCGGCCGAGTCTTGCTCGTTGTGGGTGCGTCTTTTGCGCTGTAAGAAAGAGCACGCCATGCGTATTGTTACGAAACAAAACCCTTCACTTGTATCGCACGTTAGCAAGCGACTAATGGCGAGTAAATACCCACTGTTGTAGCTGCGTTTCTGCTTGAAACGAGAGGTCACTGGTATCTCGAAGCATAGCCCTCAACTTGTTAATCACCTAAGTCACACTCATGTTCAAATATTTTATAAAACGAAAACCTGCAAGTTGTTGCGTCTGTTTGTTTAAGCAAGAATGAAGAAGGAGACAGTGAGTATTACACTCACTGTCGTGCGTCTGATGGGCAACTAAAGGGAAACAAGAAAAGATGCAGACCATGTACTCCATATACCCATATATACATGTGATAATCTATATAAGAAAACTAGAAGAAGACCCATATATATATATGTATATATACATATGTATATATATATATGTATGTATATATATGTATATATATATATGTATATATATATATGTATTATCAAGGTGCGTGGTGGAGCAATTGACACGCACAAAGTGTTGTCAAACTTCTGTTGTGTGTGCTGTAGGGAAGCAGAAAAAAGGGGGAAAAGGGAAGGAGTACACACGGGATATATATAATATACATTTGAACCTGGTTGTGAAAGAATTGAAACCGAAAATAGTGAGTTTAGAAACTCACTGTTGTGTGCGTCAGGTATGCAGTCGAAAAGGAAAACAAGGAAATAATAATAGGACATGAATTATTGTGTGCTCTTACAGAGATAATTATAATATACAAGTGAATGTATTATTTTGAGGACAAGTTGACAATTTGATAACGAGTGTAGTAGCCTTACAAGTATAATTATTTTAACTAGTGTGAGTTAGAAATAATAATTTACGATGCTTTATAATTGTTAACAAAGGAAGCCGAACTTCTAGACAAGTAAACTAGTTTATCCAGGTTCACAATTTTTAGTTAACACTAAAAATATTTTCAAGACTTAATTGAGTTAAAATATGATTTAAAAGCCATGTGATTTAAATTATAAACATTGAAACGTAAGAATATTAAATATAAGTAAGTAAATTGTGGCAAATTAATTAACGGTCTGGCGATAGAATATAAACAAATGCGACGAGAAGATATTTAAACTTAATATCATACAAATATTTTTACATTTCGAAGATGTAAAATCACTAAGAACACGTAAATATAAGTGGACCATATAATGATAAACAAGAATTATGTTGTAAAGTCGTCACAAGAGCCACGGTATAATCTACACTTTAGAAAATGTAAGACGTTAACTCATAACGACCATACCTTTTGACCATTCGCATAAATCATCTTATATATATTAAGTCTTAGAATGAATACTCAGATTTATTGTAATTACTTAGGTGTTTGACTGGGATCATTTATTTTGACCGTGCTTGAACCATTACCCATTCTCATGACGATTTACCACTCAAAGTGAGTTTTTCATAGCCCCCATACTCACTGTTTAAATCATCTTTTGGGGTGAGATCGTTGCTTATTTTAAACGTGTGAATACAGGTTGCAATTTCTCACTATGATTGGGGCTCTAATCTGATTTAACCAAGTAGATTGCTATTTTTCCCGCAATTATCATGAACCGTCAATCTTTGATGAGCTGCGATGTTATGGATAGATCTATCGGGATTAGACAAATCCTGTTTGTCTTAGGCTGAACATTAGTTAAGCAAACACTGGTTCTCATTTGAGTAGCCTTACGGGTGTCCCGGGTTAGACACCTGAAGGGCATTCATTTATTTGTTGTATATTTTAACGCTTCAGTGCTTTGAGCTTAATCAATTAGTATGCAATTTTTATGACGTTGTATCTATTTTTGTCATATATGGATGGAAATCTTGTAATCAGCTAAACACTTTATTTTGCTTAAACAAACCAATGAACTCACCAACTTTATGTTGACACTTTAGCAATGTTTTTCTTAGGTATTAAGAATGAAGATGCTATATGAAGTCTCATGCATGGCTGTCATTTTCTGAAGATCACTTGTCCTATTTAAAACAATGTTGTATTGTCTATCTTATGCTTCTGCTGAATGTTAAACAATTTATTATTTCCTAATTCAAGTGATCTGTTTTTCTTAGTAAAGCGTCTACATATTAGAGGTCGTTCTGTTATTGCTTAGAAGGGTTTGATTATTCATGAGAAGTCACACTCCCATCGGTTGCCCATTATACTCTGATAGTTTGGGGAGTGTGACAGATTGGTAGCAGAGCCCTGAAGCTTATAAGATGAACTAGTTGCATTAGGTAACACTAAACTATAACTACTTATCTACTTAACATGCTTATTATGCTTCTATTGTCTGTCATTGTTGGTTTCTCAATATGGGGTACATAGGAATCAACAATCAAAGGAGTACATATATTAAAATGGGGTACATGTGAAATAGACATACATATGAGGTACATATATGGGTTATATGTGCATTAAACAGGCTTAACTACGCATATTTTGGAATATATCTATACCCTTATTTCATATTTTCTTGTCTCAGCGACATGTCAAACTCGGATGAATTGAGACACACTGATAACACTACACTAGTACCTCCCAGACTCCCTGACACACTTCCTCAGGTGCCCCCCCCCCCCCCCCCCCCCCCCCCCCCCCCCCCCCCCCCCCCCCCCCCACCCTTCCCGTGTACCACAGGAGACGTCCTACTCTAGGATTACTTATTTTGCCATCTGTATCACCATTTCCCCCAACTCGTATATCTATTCCACCTATTGAGCCCAATCTTGCTGAACATGTCAGAGTTTCTGCTATTAACCTTGATGATTATCAACTTGATCCTATTACTCCACCACCCTCACCTTCATCCCCATTCACGATGGCTGCTTACCAGCGGATGATTGCTGAAACGGACCCCACCCAGAGAGAGGAAGCTCTAACAGAAACTGGTCAGAATTCGGTGTCTGTACCTGATACGACCTTGACCGTATGCACAATGCGCCTTAGAGGACAGTTGCATATGATTCTCGAGGACATGAACAGTTACCCAAATGCCTGTTTAGAGGAGTTAGAAGCATTCATGACACTGTGGGATGTGAAGCCCCGAGTTGAGAAAAGTTCGTTGGAGACACTATCGATGGACGAATTGATTACTCAACTTAGACAATTGTGTGAGAATGCAGAGGATCGTGCTAGTAATGCTCAGGAAGAAGCACAACAGAAAAGGAAGGAGGCACTTGAGGAAGTGGTCCAGCAAATCTACCGTACCAACAACTAGTTTTAGTTCTGTCTTTTGAATAACCACTAAGCTATGGGTTTGTCACGGCTAGTGAACTCTTGTATCCTCGTACTCTTTGAAATAAACATCGTGTTTGCGAATAATAACAGTATTGATTTCAAGAGACATTCCATTTGTAGTAACATATGTACACATATAATTTTTGTGCATGTCATAACTGTCATTTCATTGTCCCTCTTATAGAAAATGGCACCCGGACGACGCCCAACTATCAACCGGAACCCTCCAGTCAACCGTTTGACCAATCAAAACAATGTGGATATCAATAGTGGCATTGACACTCAGATGCTCAACCAACTCATTGCCACAAGAGTTGCTGAAGCACTCGCAGCTGCCGCTGTGACTCATGCTGCAAGCACTCAAGAAGAGAACAACCTAGGATCCAACTCTTCCCAGAACAAAACATGCAACTACAAGGAATTCCGTTCAGTTATGCATGAAAACTTTCATGGTACTGAAGGTGCTGTAGGCTTAACCCGATGGTTTGAGAAACTAGAGTCTCAATTTGGGATTAGCAATGTTGCAGAAGGTGACAGAGTTAAGTTTGCTTCTAGCACACTGCTAGATGGTGCTTTAACTTGGTGGAACGTGTATGTTCATTCCGTTACCCTCGATACCGCTCATGCCACACCTTGGAGCGATTTCAAGGCTATGTTCATTCGAAAGTATTGCCCCAGGAATGAAATCAAGCAAATGGAAAATGAATTATGGAACTTAAAAGTAAAGGGTACAAACCTTACTGCCTACAATCAACGTTTCCAAGAACTCATCCTCTTATGCCCTGAAATGGTACCCAACGTCGACCGGTTGTTAGAACGTTAGATCGAAGGTCTACCTTTGAGCATCAAGGGTAACGTAACATCATCCAAACCAGTAGACTTACATGAAGTAATTGACATGGCTCAAGGTTTGATGTACCAAGTGGTCCAAGAGTTAGGAGAAATCTCGGGCGACAAACGGAAATGGAACGGAAACTACTACAACCACAACCCCAGCAACACCAACAACACAAGCAACCTCAACCCGAACAAACGCCCAAAGACAGCAAGGGTGTTTACAGCCGAACAAGGTTCTTATGCTGGAAAGTTACCGCACTGCGGAAAGTGTGGACGACACCACATTGACGCATGCCCTCCTGCTTGTTACAACTATGAAAAGGCAGGACATAAGGCCAAAGACTGCCGCGCTTCACCTTGTCCCGCAAACCAAAGAGGACCAGGAAGCCAAGGAGGACAGGGAAGTGATTTTACTGGTTTTAGATGTGGTGAAAAAGGACACGATAAGAACAAGTGTCCAAACAATGGGAATCAAGGCGGTGGGAATCAAATTCGAGGCAACCCGCAAAACTATCAGAACAATCAGAGGCAGAATCAGGGGAACCATAAGGGAAGTAACCAAGCATCAACCAGCACTTAAGGAGGACACAAAGCACCTGGCAGAGTATACAGCCTATGTGGTGAGGCAGCAGTGAAAGATAACAACGTGGTGAATGGTACGTTTTTGATTAATAATGTCTATGCTTCAGTACTGTTTGACACTGGTGCGGATAGAAGCTTTGTGTCATATGCTTTCAGTAAATATATAGACATCCCTCCTACCACCCTAGATACTAATTATAGTGTGGAGCTAGCCGACGGCAAGTCACTAACCACAAATACTATTTTAAGAGGGTGTACTCTTAACTTGCAAAATCACCTGTTCAAAATCGACTTACTCCCTATAGAACTAGGAAGTTTTGACGTCATCGTCAGAATGGATTAGATGGCCGAACATCGCGCAGAAGTTGTGTGTTATGAGAAGTACATTCGTGTTCCGTACAGAAACGATATGCTGATCATACAAGGCGAAAGGAGCGGAATTAAAAGCGAATCGAGATTAGAAGTCATCTCGAGCATCAGGACACAGAAGTACATCGACCAAGGATGTCAAGTGTTCTTGATTCAAATGATGAAGGAAGAGAAAACCAAAATTTCAGAGAGGCGAATTGAAGATGTGCCTGTTGTCAGAGACTTTCCGGAAGTATTTCCTGAAGATTTGCCAGGATTACCCCCGACACGCCAAGTAGAATTTCATATCGAGTTAATACCCGGAGCTGCACCTGTTGCACGCGCACCATATCGTCTTACACCTGCAGAGATGAAAGAACTAGCCGAACAACTAAAAGAACTTTCTGACAAAGGTTTTATAAGACCAAGTTCCTCTCCGTGGGGAGCACCAATTTTGTTTGTCAAAAAGAAAGATGGATCTTTCCGGATGTGTATCGATTATCGTGAGTTGAACAAACTTACAGTGAAAAATCGTTATCCCTTACCAAGGATCGATGACTTATTCGATCAGTTGCAAGGATCCAGCATCTACTCAAAAATTGACTTAAGGTCAGGTTATCATCAGTTAAGGGTTAGAGAAGAAGATATTCCCAAGACTGCTTTCAGAACACGATACGGACACTATGAGTTCTGAGTTATGCCTTTTGGTTTGACCAACGCACCTGCGGTGTTCATGGATCTCATGAACCGTGTGTGCAAGCCATACTTGGATAAGTTTGTGATTCGGTTCATCGACGACATTCTCATATACTCCCGCAATGAGAAAGAACACGAGGAACACTTGAAAACTATTCTGGAGTTGCTGAAGAAGGAAGAACTGTATGCCAAGTTTTCTAAGTGTGAATTTTGGATCAATACGGTAAAATTCCTTGGTCACGTGATTGATAGCAGTGGTATTCACGGGGACCCAGCTAAGATTGAAGCTGTTAAGAATTGGACATCTCCAACCACTCCTTCAGAGATTCGCCAGTTCTTAGGTCTTGCAGGATACTATAGGAGATTCATCGAAGGATTCTCCAAAATAGCTAAGCCCATGACTGAGCTTATGTAGAAGAACCAGAAGTTCAATTGGAGTGAAGAACAGGAAGAAGCTTTTTAACTATTAAAACAGAAAGTATGTGTTGCACCTATTTTAGCACTATCGGAAGGCAGTAAAGATTTTGTGGTGTACTGTGATTCATCCATAAAAGGGTTAGGTGCGGTACTAATGCTGAAAATGAAGGTTATTTCATACGCTTCCAGGCAACTGAAAATTCACGAGAAGAACTACACCACTCATGATCTGAAGTTAGGAGCGGTAGTGTTCGCCCTGAAGATCTGAAGACACTATTTATATGGCATGAAGTGTATAGTGTTCACCGACCACAAGAGTCTACAACATATCCTAGACCAAAAGGACCTCGATATGAGGCAACGCCGATGGATAGAGCTCCTATGTGATTACTATTGCAAAATTCGTTATCACCCGGGGAAAGCAAATGTCATAGCGGATGCTTTGAGTCAAAAGGAAAGAATCAAACCATTACGAGTAAGAGCCATGGTTATGACCATTGGCTTGGACCTTCCGTCTTGAATCCTTGAGGCTCATAAAGAAGCAATTTGGGTTGGAAACCTTGGAGCCAAAGATATCAGTGGCATGCTAAAGAAGTTAGAAGCCCGCACTGATGGAACATTATGCTTGGATAATAGGAGTTGGTTACCATATTACAGTGACACAAGATCTTTGATTATGCATGAATCGCATAAGTCAAAGTATTCTATTCATCCAGGAGCCGACAAAATGTACCATGACTTGAAGATGTTATATTGGTAGCCAAACATGCAGGTTGAGATCGCTACATATGTCAGCAAATGCCTGGCTTGTACCAAGGTCAAAGCTGAACATCAGAGGCCCTCTGGTTTATTGGTCCAACCCGATATACCAGAATGGAAGTGGGAGAAGATAACAATGGATTTCATCACCAAACTACCCAAAATGGTAGCAGGATACGATTCGATTTGGGTCATTGTTGATCGTCTTACTAAGTCTGCGCACTTTTTGCCAATGAGGGAGACGGATTCAACAGAAAAATTGACGAGGCTGTACATGAAGGAGATAGTAGCAAGACATGGTATACCGGTGTCAATCATCTCTGATCGTGATAGCCATTTCACTTTGAGAGTTTGGCAATCCTTGCATAAAGCATTAGGTACGCAGTTGAACCTGAGTACTGCCTATCACCCTCAGACTGATGGTCAGAGTGAGAGAACCATTCAAACATTAGAGGACATGCTAAGAGCTTGCGTGATTAACTTCGGGAATGGTTGGGATAGACACCTATCCTTGGTGGAATTCTCGTACAATAACAGTTATCACACGAGTATCAAAGCTACACCGTTCGAAGCACTTTATGGTAGGAAGTGTCGTTCGCCCATTTGTTGGACTGAAGTTGGAGAAGCACAACTTACCGGACCAGAGATTATTCACGAGACTACGGAAAAGATTTTCAAGATTAGGGATCGCATGCAAGCTGCACGTGATCGACAAAAGAGCTATGCTGACAAGAGGCGTAGGCCCCTTGAATTTGAAGTCGGAGATAAGGTTATGCTCAAGGTCGCACCTTGGAAGGGTGTGATGCGATTTGGAAAGCGTAGAAAGTTGAACCCTCGCTATATTGGACCCTTCGGAATCATAGAAAGGATTGGTCCAGTAGCTTACTGTTTGGAATTACCTCAAGAACTTAGTCGAGTACACAACGTGTTTCACGTTTGCAACTTAAAGAAATGTTTGTTCGATGACGCGTTCGTTATCCCCCTGGAAGAAATCCAACTCGACGACAAACTTAATTTTGTTGAAGAACCCGTCAAGATAATGGACCGTGAAGTCAAGCAACTTAAACGAAGCCGTATACCTATCATTAAAGTCTGTTGGAACGCACGAAGAGGTCCAGAGTACACTTGGGAACGCGAAGACCAGTTCAAGGAGAAATACCCTCACCTATTCACAAATCCGTGATCTACCACAACGTCTTGATTTCGGGACAAAATCGCATAACGTGGGGCGGATGTGACATCCCGTAACAAAATTTAATTCCCGTTTCATTAAGTAAAAAGCCATGTACTGCAAGTTTGCAAGCTTACCATTAAATTCAACGAGGAGTCGTCTTATGATCATCAATACATTGCTTTTGTCATGGAAAAATTTATTTTGCACGCGAATATCACCGCTATTACTCTATGCCTAAAAGGATATTTTAGAACGCGCGACGATAAAAACCATACTTATATCCCATTGGCGAAACGAGACTAATTACTAGTACTACTTTATAAAGTCACCAACATCCAAATTTATAAGTATGATAACTTTGAGTAATTCAACAAAGATAAATAAATTGCACACATTTATTTATAGGATCCAACATCAGATGCATACACACATGACAACTTTAATAATAATATGTCAGTGATATTCAAAATAAATGAGCTAGCATCATCATTTCACTTTGCATACAATGTCCTACAACTATTTGAGATTGTTCCCTGCTATGACTTGTTCCAGTTTCATTTCAACTCACAAATAGTAGCTATTCATTAATAGCATTATAGAAAAGGTGATCATCACGAATAGTAACATACCATAACAGTATATATGAATTATATCATTCCCATGCATGATCCCAGAGAGATAGTAAACACCTTGTAGTATAAATAGGCACCATGCACGAGCTATTTTCATCACACTAAAACTTGAAAACAAAGATTACACAAGTCAGTAGGAGTAAGCTTTCAAGAGCTAGTGAACGTCGGGCTTGAAGTGGTATTAACTAAGGGATTGGTTCAAGCTTCTCGTCATCGTCACGCCTCAACCCATTTAGCAATACTCGGACTTTTGTAAGTCATCCTTGTAGCCTGACATTTATCATATTTATCATCTATATCATTTTCTTGCAACATAACACTCGACCAAAACCAAGCACGACTAGTCTTGACCAAACCGAGCAAAAGCCTTGACTTTAAATGACTTGCTCACAATCTAGGATCCTTGCATGGTTAATATATATGTGCGTGTGCTGAACCCTTCCGTGACATGCATGCAAAACAACTTGAATGAATCTAAGT
The DNA here is from genome assembly GCA_026074375.1 of Tanacetum coccineum. Taxonomy (NCBI): domain Eukaryota; kingdom Viridiplantae; phylum Streptophyta; class Magnoliopsida; order Asterales; family Asteraceae; genus Tanacetum; species Tanacetum coccineum. Next base: position 45,548 of record BQNB010041939.1, read on the forward strand.
AAAACGCCATAATTTTACATAAAAACAAATAACGAAACCAGGAGATTTTCCTATAGCATAAACGCGTAAAAACAGGTGACGAGACCAAAAATCTAGTAAGAGCTTTAATCATACCGTGACCAAACGATTGACCCGTATGAGGGTTAGCGAACCATTAGGGTTTTCGCATGAAATAATGAGGAAAACCCTCATCTGGTAATTTCGATGTGCAACTGGGCATATCCACGAGACCCAAGACAAACCCCGGCTGAGTTTCGCTCACGATGGGTGCGTCACTGAAGCTGCAAGAACAAGCACGCAGTGCGTGTTGTTTCGAGCCTAAGACCCCACGCATATCGCATGTTAATAAGTGAACCAAGGCAAGTCAATACTTGCTATTCGCAGCAGTGTTTCTGCATGAAACAAGAGATCGTTGGTGTATCGAAATCTAACCACCCAGTAGTTCGGCTGCGTGTTATGCATGAAACAAAGAGGTCGCGGGTGTCTCGAAATCTAGCCATCCAGTTATAAATCACCCTAGTCATAATCATATACAAAAGTATATAAAACTGAAGCATGCATGTTGCTGCGTCTGTTGGGCAGCCAAAAAGGGAAAAGGAAAGAAAGTAACAAGTGACATATAATATATATACATATGGGTCTTGATTACAAGAAGTAGGAAACGAAAACAAAGAGTTTAACTCACTGTTGTTGTTGCGTCAGTTAGCAGCCAAAGAAAAGAAAGAAAAAGGTAGAACATGTGAGCTATATGAGTGCATGTAATAAGTGTTATTGAGAAGATAAAACACAAGTGGGTATACCCTGTTACTCGATAGAAAAACTGAAAGAGGAAGAAGAGGTAGGCCATGAGAGTTGTTAGTATTATACAAGAATAATGCACCAAATATCTTTTACCACTT